>PVJH01019852.1:0-41897 GCA_004026705.1 Nesogale talazaci | reverse complement strand
TGTAACCTCTCTGCAAAAGGATGTCACCTCACCTATTGATGGACTTTGGGTCCCCAATCTGTACTCCCACTCATTAATAATAATATAATTTTAGCTCATTGATGCCTGACACCGGATCCCTTCACCACCTCATGATCATACAGGCTGGTGTACTTCTTCGGTGTGGGCTTTATTGCTTCTGAGCTGAATGGCCGCTTGTCTACTCAAGCCTTTAAGTCCCCAGACACTATATCTTTTGGTAGCCGGCACCGTCAGCTTTCTTCACCACATTTGCTTATGCACACATTTGTCCTCAGGGATCATATTAGGAAAGTGAACATGCAAAGTTGTGCTTTTGAGTTCTTGAAGCCTGATATCTCATCCCTTTGACACCTCATGACTCCACATGCTAGTGTGATTCTTCCATGTAGGCTTTGTTGCTTCTGAGCTAGATGGCTGCTTGCTTACTTTCAGGCCTTTAAGTCCCCAGACGCTCCATCTTTTGATAGCCGGGCACCATCAGCTTCTTCACCACCTTTGCTTATGCACACATTT
Source organism: Nesogale talazaci (assembly GCA_004026705.1). Classification (NCBI taxonomy): domain Eukaryota; kingdom Metazoa; phylum Chordata; class Mammalia; order Afrosoricida; family Tenrecidae; genus Nesogale; species Nesogale talazaci. Next base: position 41,363 of record PVJH01019852.1, on the reverse strand, counting down.
GTCTTCAGTGATCATGTCGGAAAGGTGAGCATCTTGGAATGCCTATTTAATAGAACAAAGTCAACACATCATTTGTATCAAGTATATTTGTACACATATTGCCAGCTTCATTTCCAACTATTTTCTAGGTGGGCCCTTGGTATAAGCTCCTCCTTCCCCCTCCCTTTTTTATGAATCATTTTATTGGGAACTCATACACTCCCCCACATGATCCATGCAGACATCAATTGTGTGCAGGCCACATTTGCATACTTGTCACTATCAACACTCTCAAACCATCTTCCCTCCAATTAGGCCCCCAGTACCAGCTTCCCATATTTCCTCCTGCCCCCCCCCGACTAACACATAATTTACAAATTGTTATTATTTTTCATATCATACACTGTTCAATGTATGTTTTCACTCCCTTCCCTTTGGTCTATGCCCCAGAGAGGAGGTTATATGTAGATCCCTGAAATTGGTCCCCCCTTTCTATTACACCATTCTTCCACCCTCCCAGTATCACTACTCCCATCACTAGTCCTGAGGGAACATCTATCCTAAATTCCCCATGTTTGTGACTCCAGTGTACATCCCCTTTCTAGCTGGATTAGACTGGTAGAATTGGGAGCATGATAGTGGGTGTGAGGAAGCATTTGAGAACTAGAGGAAAGTTGCAGATTTCATTGTTACTACACTTTAACTGGCTCATCTCCTCCCTGCAATCCATCTGTAAGAGGATGTAGCTTCACCTATTTATGGGCTTTGGGTGGTGGTCATGTACTTGATATCAATTTCATGATTGGAAATCTAGGTGTGGAGTCTAACCTGACAATCTGGAGATAGCTAACGTGACCTCTGTGGGCATGACTTTCTCCTGAGAATTCTGGGAAGTCTCGTGGTATTTCTCAATTGAAGAAGAGAGATTTGATTCACTCTCAGGGAGTTGGTCTACTGACAAGACAAGATGCCAGCATTGTCCAAGGAACGGGAAGAGCTGGACAAGAAGCCCCACAGCCTTACACTGATGGAACCAGATTTCTGAAGCCAGAAACACCACAGGGAAGCCCTTGCCAGCACTGAGATGTTTCTATCACTAATGGATAGTGTTGATGGACCCTGAACCCTGGAAATGAGGAGCCCTGGGGGAATCTCTGCAGAGCCAGGAATCTGTACCCATTGGCCTGTGACTTCGTGAGTCAGAAGGAGACTTTATAGACTGGTATCCGACATATGGGCTAATATCAGACTTATGACTTTGAACTGCACGGGGTTGGGATGCTTTCTCAATGTTCCATTCCTCTTGAATATAAACCTTTCCCTTATATGCATATGTGAGTCTATGAATTTGTTTCTCTAGTCAACCTGAACTAACCCAATATCTATCTAGGCACTCCCATTAGATGCTAGTTTTCTTCTTCACCTTAAGACATCCACATACGCTGATATTCTTTTCTGTTCACTGTTCTTTATGCTATTCTATTAATTTGGGGGAGAAAGATGAAGCTTCTATTCTTATAAAGAATTATAATTTTGAAACCCTACTTGTTCTATTCTCCCATATTGGCTCACCGTGAGTTGAAATCAACTTGGCAGTGAGTACATAAGTGATTTATAGCTATAGACCCACTTTAGTTGAAATTTTTGAACATTATATATTTAAAGGAAAATTTATGTGTTATTTGTTAGCCTATTTGCTCAATATACTATATTATGAATAAATGATTATCATGAATAGGACAATATTGAACATCAGAATAATGTTCCACTCACTTTGATATGGACTCTGTAAGTGCATAAGGTCAGGGGAACTGGTGGCACAGGAGTGGAAGACTTAGCTGGTAATCAAAAGGTTGGTGGTACAAATATATCAGGAAGATGTGCTAATCAGCCTCCAAAATAAACCACACAACTGTAGAATCCTGAAAGTCAGTTCAACTTTGTTCTTTAGATTCACTAAGAATTGAAATGGACTCCCACCAAGAGGGTGTGTGTGTGTGTGTGTGTGTGTGTGTGTGTGTGTGTGTACACAGAGCAAGCATTTTATCCAGGTAGCCCAGGTGCAGTAGTGGTACATGTTGGGCTGTGATCTTCATGGTCAGTAGTTTGAGATCCCAGAAGCTCAGGAGGGGCTTGTACTTCCATTAACAGAGTCTGTTTATGGAAACTCAAAGTGTTCATTCTACCATGCCGTACAGGGTCACGATGAGATAGTATTAACTCGATGGCAGTGAACTTGATTTGATTTGGAGGTAAATAAAATCACATTTTACGTAAAAAAGAATAATTTTCCTGTTGGTCTAATTTTTTCTAATGTTGATTATTAGTGTTGTAGTAGCATTGTGATGTTGCTATAGGCATTCTTGAGTGTATTCTGATATACATTTTTCAGTGTTTGTCTAAAGCCCAGTTGATTGTCACTCATAGTGAAACTACTCAGAGGACAGAATCAGATACTCTCCAAGCCTTTAAATCTTTGTCAAAGTCAATTGCCTCACAGTTTCTCTGTTGGAACTGCTGTGTTCAAACCTTTGACTGGTTGGTTGGCAGCACAATGGTTAATGCACTGCTCCACTGAGATTGCAACTCTTTCTTTAGAGTGCATTTATAAAAAGGAGTTTGGTCCTCTTCCTCACAGGTCAATCAAACTATTTATATATTCTAACAAAATTCCTATATAAAGGTTGGATGTTGCACTTTGAGAATTATAATCTTACTGTTTCAGAAAGTTTACATTCAAGTATAACCACAAAGTCAAATTATAATTTAATATTTTAGATAACATATATTCTTAAATTTGAGTCGTCACATTTTTTTATCGATGGTCACTGCTAATTGGACTTTTAAAAGGCACATCCATAATCCAAAGTTACTGATGGACAGTCTATATTTGCTTATGTCTGCAGCATGGGAGATGTAGGAGAGAATGCATGTTTCCACCACACAGCATTTTAATAGGATCCACTAATGCCAAACACAGGTATACTATATGTGGCACTCATGTGCTTGTGTTAATTTTATGATTGAAATGTAGGCGTGGAGTCTGGTCTGTTAATCTGGAGGAAAGCCATTGAGTAGCCAATGAGGCCTCTGTGTGGGGATGGCTTCCACCTGAGACTCCTGGGAAATCTCACAATATTTCCCTCGTGGAGATGAGAAGCTATCTTCCCCAGTTGTTGGGAGTTAGTTTCAGTGATGATTAACCACAGGCAACACAGAATGGTGGCAGCTGGGAGGCTGGAGTAGCCCGTGGAGAGCTCACACGACTTTGCCCTGATGGAACCGGTCCTCTGAGGCTGGGGCAGCCACATGGAGGCCTCTGCCAGTGATGATATGTTTCTGCCAACACGGGATGCTGTTGATGGACACTGAGCCCTGGAAGCGAAGAGCCATGGGGAGACCTCTGTCAGTGCCAGGACTCTGTCCCCACTGACCTGTGACTTGGTGAATCAGAGGGAGACTTTATGGACTGATTTCGGGCATATGGGTTAATATCGGACTTGTGACTTTGAGCTATACTGGGCTGGGATGTTTTCTCAATGTCCTGTTCCTCTTGAATATAAAGCCATTTCTTGTATCCATATGCGTGTCTCTGGAATTTTTTCCTCTAGTCTACCCAGACTAACTCACTATATAACCTAACATTCTTACTCTAAATGATAAACACATATTTGGAACATTGAAATCTGTGTATATAATAGAATACCATATAACAATTCATTAAAAATGAAAATATACATCAAGAGCATTGATGAATCTCCCAAACATGAGGTTGAACCACATCATGTGGGAGATCCTCATGAGGTTCAGCATGTCACGGAACGGCGCGGGCCTCATGTCAGCAACTGGCAACTCCAGATTGTTGGACTTGAAGTCCCTTCCCAACTCCCATCAGCTTCCAATTGATCTTTGATTCAGGGTGAAGTTCTCACCTATTCATAATTGAGCCTACTAATCTTGGAGTTTTCTTACCACATAAAGAGGAAGGATAAAAGATATCAGGGGAATATTTTTGGTTTATGGAACAGAAATAATAACAGTACATAAAGTGTTATACTGCGAACAGCAGTACATCTTCTGTACTGAGCTATTCAGCTCCACTGCAAACAACTGACATCAACTATACAGCAGCTTATATCCTAAATGGTCCTATAATTCAAGTTCCCTCACTTTTTTAAAGCACATCATAGGCATCAGGTTTCTTTTAGGGTTTTCTATTTCAAAGATCCTCACAAACCTGTTCTCTTTGTACTGTTCTCCTCATTATTCCTATCAAAATGTGCTTAATTTAGAGGTTAATTAGAATGATTCCCATAAATGTTTTATATTGTGACTTCCATAAGCAAAAACTCTGAGAGCTTATATTTGCATTTTAATAGAAATACCATGCTTTAATAAAAAATTAAAAGACATCAAAAAGTTCGTTCTTGTAGAGGGATGAAAACATTTTCTGCAACATTCTGTGTCCCTCACATCTTCCAGTGTAAAAGCTTCACCTTCAGGCTCTATAGAATGCTGATTTCATTTAAATTACATAAAAGGAAAAAAAAAGTTGAAAAACCAAATTTGTATACTAAACAAAATCATACTACTTATAATTTCTAGCAAGTCAAAGTAAAATGTATTATATCAAAGGAGTGAGTTAATAATATCCTAAGGAATGTGGAGAAAATAATAAGACAAAGTTGCTTAATTTTGCCAAAGTAGAAAATGTACACTATACCATGTTTCCTCAATAATACAGTACATTAGCATCAAAATAGTAATATATTAATTTTATTAGATGAGTCTATCCACATCTACAAATGCTGTCATGTTGAAATGCATGGCCAACTTAATATGGTATTAAAGACATCTTGTCAAATTCATTTTCCATCACTAATGATGTAAAGCTAAAATATGTAATGGGGCTTGTTTTAGTCAATCTGCTTTGTATAGCAATGATGAATTATGTAACTGATAATGTGACACTAAACACAGAGTGGTGTTTGTAATTATCTAGCATGTTCATAGACAGACAATTTTCCAAACATTTTTTAATGCTACATCTTATTGTGCAACATTTTAAATCAGCTAGAGCTGTCTATGTGATATTATCTTAGAAGTAAAGTTGTTTTATTGGCAACAAGGTTGTGTTTTCTGAATAAAATTGAAATTAAAATAATGATCATTCAATTATAATTTTTAATATGTTAAACATACAATAGGTCAGATGTTACTTCAACCTTCTCTCCTTTCTCCTATGGGCTTGACACAGTGACTTGATAGCTGTCTGGATAAAAGGGTCAAATACTTGCAACCCAGATTTAGACAAATCTGATAGGCCTGGTTAATCTTTGTTTAAAGATATCCACAGATTTTCACTCAGAAGGAAGCTAGACATTTGCACAATAGTCAAAGTTGCATAGTTGCACCGAAAACAATTCATTGGAACCCAAGTTTTGCAGGTCCAACCTTTATAGTATTCTTTTTCTCTACATTATGATAGATACAAAAGAAGCTGTTGTAACACAAATCAACCCATCATTGTGAAATTCTCAGAAAATATCCAAGAATAGCTAGACCTGCAGAATTAAATCATTTCCTTAGTATTGGAGAGCTATGGAAGGGGGTATATTAGTAGATTGCAAATGATCAACTCTGTGAGATAGAAGCATATGTAAATTTACATTTGCATTTTTCACATTCCCATTTGGAAGTGATAGCTAATAGTCTCAAGTCTAGCAGACTAAGGAAATATGCACACATTTAGGTATAGAACAGCTTTGCTGTCTTTCTGTATGTCTTCATTTTCAAAATGAAGCTAGATTGATTTTTAATCTTATAAGTTTTTTTTTTTTTTTTTGGTTAGTCTAGCAGTGTTGCCAAGAATAAAAGGTTTCTTGAAAGGGGATAGTTCTCTACATTCCCATTGGTAGACTGAAAGTGCATTGTTCTGGATTGTCCTGTGTCCTCTGGAGTCCTACATGAGGGCATAATTACAGAAGTCAACTTGTTCTAAATTTAAGTTTTTTATTTGAGTGTGTTTAACAGGCAATACTGGAGCTGAGTAGGTAACCCTAATCATTTCCGAGGCTAACTTTTAAAAAAGAACTGACTAGACATACAGATAGATACATGCATACACATATAGATTAGGAAATGAAAAAGTATATGAATATACATGTATTAGAAGCTAAGGAGGATACAATATAGCATGAGAAAACATACAACTAGGTCTTAAACGTCCCACTACTCCCACTATCATGATCCCATTTCTACCTTACAAATTGGGTAGACCAAAGGATGTATACTGGTTCAGATAGTAACCTGGAAGCATGGGGAATCCAGGACAGATGATCCCTTTAGGACTAGTGGTGAGAGTGGCAATACCGCGAGGGTGGAGAGAAATGGGGTAGAAAGGGAGAACCGCTTATAAGGATCTACATATAGTTTCCTCCCTGGGTACAAACAATAAGGAAGTGGGTGAAGGGAGACATTGTACAGTGTCTATTATGACAAAGTAATAATAATTTATACATTATCAAGGGTTAAAGAGGGAAGTGGGAGTGGGGAGGGAGGGAAAAAACAAGGAGCTGATACCAAGGGCTGAAATAGAAAGGAATTGTTTTGAGAATGATGATGGCAACCAATGTAGAAATGTGCTTGGCATACAGTGGATGGATGGATGGATTGTGATAAGAGTTGGCTGAGTCTCTGATAAAATGATTAAAATAAAATAAAAAAAGAAGTTAAGAAGTACAAAGATATGTTTTGTGCTACAGACAGAGGAGGAAATGATGCCATGATTTGGATTCATAGCTTCTAAAATTGGGACCTACAGCCACTGAGTGACTTGTGACTCGGGACTCTATAACACAAAGCGGAAGCACACCATAGGGTTCCCAAACTGTCCATCTGTACTGAAGCACGTGCCATATCTTTCACGCTTCAGTGACTATTAGGTTCAAACCAAGATCTTTTGACTGACAGTGAAATCCTAATCACTGCAGCCCCATTGTGCCTAGAAACAGACAACAGATTCCTCCTCTTGTAAACCTCTTGTAAACCATGGTGGAACTTATAAATTGGTGGCGTGAGTGAGGAAGGCAGTTGCTGTTTGTTTTTCAAAAACATAATAATAGACAAAATAGATGCTTAGAGCCTACTAAAAAGTATATATACATGTATACACACATATACATACTCATGTATATGTGTATATAATATATGTGTGTATGTTTGTGTATACATATGTGCATGTGTAAATATATGTATGCAAATATGCATGTTTATACACACACACATACACACACACACACACCAAACTCAATTCCAACTAGCAGTGGCACTATAGGACTGGGTGGAACTATCTCAGTGAATTTTCTGGACTGACTGTAAATGTTTATGGGACTAGAAAGACCTGCCTTTCTCTCACAAAGCAACAGGGGATTCAAGCCACCAACCGTGAGGATCCCAGGCCCCGGCTTAACCACGAGGCCACCAGGCCTCCACACTTGTAGCACAAGATGCCATCGATAGAGGAGAGAAAGAATCCATGGAGGGGGAAAATAAGTTAGGGCAACGGCATAATGTAGAAGGGGTTCACCTATCGAATCTAAATAAAACTGCACCATCTCAATAACTCAATGAAAAATGGGCAAAAGACTTGAACAAACAATCCATCCAAGATGGCATTCAGATGGCCCATAGCCATGAGGCAATACCCAGGATTACTCGTCCTCTCGAGAGAACAATCAAAACAATGAAAGTTACCACCTTACTCAGGAGCAAGTTTTAATGCTTTGTTTTTGCATTCGCCTTCTATCTCATTTCCTCATGTTGTCATGTGTGATAAGAAAACCATTCCCATTCCCAGGCATATAGTAGCTAAGGGATTTTTTGCAGATGTAATATGGGCAATTATCCTAGCTGAGTCAGAGGGATGGACCATGAACGACACATCACTACAAGTGTCGGCTCTGGGGGTTGTTCAATAGTCCAGACAGGTGTCATTGTCCTTGATCTCACGCTCTGCTTCAGAGCATATGTGCATAAACACCCAGCTCTCTCTTGAGCAGTTTTCCATGCAGATTTCTGAAGTTCTTTATTAAGCAGTCCCTTTCCTCCAGTGTCTGTCCCATTCACCCCAGTTGCTTCCAGGTACCCACATTCTACACATGTTTTTATTTGAAAGCTGAATAAGATGGCATTTCTTGTTTTGGATTCTATTTCCCTTTAGAAAAGTACCAATGACCTTCAAATAGACAGTCCAAGTGGTTCTAGCGATCATTTCTTTTGTTGATTTACATTATCTGGAAACAATTTTAAAAATTAATTTTCACACATTTGGTCTATTGCTTTCTTCTTTGTGAGGGAAGGTGTTACTTTCATATTTGTGGCTTAAATGCAGCTATTGTTCACTTTCTTTTGGAAGATGAAAGACTACAAAATTGACTTCAATTAACTATTAAGATATGGTTATACATGAGTTGACTTCAAAAAGTTCATGGAACACTAAAACTAAGAGATAAAGGATTTTTCTACAAAATTTTTGAAACCAACTCACATATCCCTTGGTCATACAAGCAGCCTACACTTGAATATTAATCTAAAAATTTGCAGTGTGTTTTTCATGCGGTATTAAAAAATGGCCATTTGAACAAATGGATTGTTTAGAGCTATTGACTATAAGTGATGTGAAAAGCATGTCCTTTTATAGCAGTAGGATCACACCTAGTCTCCGTATGTGTACATATCTATGTCCTTAATCAATACAAGAGCAAATATTTAGCTAGCATATCTGATGTTTGAAACAAGAGGCTGATTTTGTGAAGACTATAATTTAATAACATTAATCACACACTTGTATGTACCTTGTACTTGAGAAGGGAGAATTTAATACCAGAGAAGCCAATTAGAAAACACCGACCTTAATCCAAATTTGAATTGATAAAGATTTGAAATAGGGCAGCAAGAACTAGTGCATTTAAAAAAGGTGAAGCTCTTTAACAGTCATAATACTTTTTACATCTAAAAAAATGTACCACTACTTGTCAATATCATGACCTATCATCTTTAAAAATATATTGAGGTTAACACGTTCTAAGCAAAGTGTATAGTTTACACTTCAAAGAGAGGTAAGTGATTTCAGATGGTGGAATTTTGCTCCACTTCTGTCTTGTCATGAACCTATTAGAAAAAAATTAAACATTTTTAAAAAAGAAAAATCATTTGTATCTATTTGTCTAGTCTCAGCAGAAGACTAGAAGTTAGGCAACTCTAATGGAATGAGAGTAGATTACCATTCAGGACATTGTACTCTGATACATGCAGCAGGTAAAAATAACCTTGAAGGTCATTTAAAAATAAAAATGTACCCAAAAATGAAGGGTAAGAGGGAGGAGTTCTGTGTTACACCATGTTGACTAGAGAAACAAACCCAGAGACACTCTCATATGTATAAGAAAGATCTTTATATCCAGAGACTTTCTATATCAGGAAAACATCCCTGTCTAGTCCAACTCAAATCCATTATTCTAAAACTCATCCACAAGTTCCTCTACAGAGTCACGTAGTCATGGGCACTGGTTAAGAATGCAGGGATATCACAGATGGTGAAAAGTCTTGTGAACACAAAGGTTGTGCATGCATCTGCAGGACTCTGGCCACCATCAACAGCAGCCAGCAGGAGGGTGAAGGCAGAAAGAGAGGGGCTGGTTCCCAGACCCTCCATACAAGAAGGTCATTCCCCTGAGGAGACACACCGGACTGTGACACTCCACCTCTCTACTTGTAGATCTTTACATAGACACCGAATTCTGTAACCACCACAGATAATTAAATGTGAAAAGGGACATATGACAGATAGGTATACTTTTAAAAGAGTAAGTCAAAACCTTGCCTCGATAGTGGTATTAACATTTACCGCACACACACACATGCATACAAGGAAAACTACGACCTAAGTGAGGTACAGAACATAAACCAATTCAGTCTTCTTGAGCAAATGGAAATGTGTGTGAACATGGGCTCAATAGATACACGTCGAAGTGAAGTGATCACCGATGGTTGTACAGGCTGTCTATGCTTCTAAATCTTGAGAACACACCAGAACCAAACTCTCTGCCTCAGAGCAGCTGCCGACTGAGAGCATCCCTGTGGGTCAGGGGAGAGCTTTCCGGCAGGCTTGTGAGATGGAATTCTAACTACAGGAGCACAAGCTCTCTCTTTCCCCGAGCGGCTGGTGGTTTGGAACTGCGGGTCTTTCAGTTCACAGCACAGTGTGTAATGACTATGCTGCCACTTTTTGAAGCCTCTTTATGCTGACAAAATATTTCTGCTCCACTTGTTTTCTTCAAAGGGAACATTTGGTTGGAAAGAAGACTATTTCACAATTCAAAAGTATATGCCTCTTATTTCATTTGCAATTTTAATATGTACTTTTCTCCAATTCTCTCACAGAACCATCAAAGTAGATTTCCCAATCACCACTCCAGAGAAGCTGTTCTTTGAGATGAACTCCTCATAAGTAGTGAATTCCTGGGAGGAACATGGTTGGCAGTTCCAGCTCACCCAGAAGTGTCTACGTAGAAAAGTCTGGCGATCTACCACCAAAAAATCAAATGTGGTTGTTAGAAGGCTGGAAGAGCCCAGGTGTGCTTTGACTCTTGGTATTACCAATCTCTCTCCAGTCAGTAGTGTATCTCTGTCCTCTGTGACTTCTCTGTCAATGTGTAGTACTGTGGTCACCTGTGTGCTGCTGTGATGCTGGATTCTAGGTTGAGTTGAGTAATGTGCCCCGCAAGGCTTTTTGAGTGTTCAAAATCAAGCATGTCCCTTTGAGGACTGAAATGCACATGACCCATTGCCATGGTACTTTCAGTCCCTTCATATACACATGATAATTGGACACTGAATAAGGAAGACCGAAGACAAACTGATGTGTTTGAACGGTGGTACTTACCAAGACTGTTGATAGTGCCATCAAAAGTCAAGAGAACGAACGACTCTGTTCTAGAAGGAGTAAAGGAACAATTGCCAGGATGGTGCTGGGGTGAGCAGGGTTTCCTTCTGTTGCAACTCTAGGGTGGCTATGGGCTAGAACTGACTTGAAGACCCATAATAGCCACAAGAGCTTTTCATGCTCAGGTTTAAATTTCTTCTCCATAATTCTCTCTTGCCCTATTGAATCTCTTATCTTAGCACTCTCCTTTCTTCTCTTTATTCCACTTCAGGTGGACGGCAAGGGGTTAGTAGCCCTCTCCCCTTTGACAAGCATTTTTATCAAAGGGCACCTTCTCACTTAGGATTTTCAGAGCCATTCATTTTGAAAGCAACTAAACAGAACCCTTCTCCCCAACCTCACGCATTTGGGAACTTGATCAATACAATGGAAGATTATAGACAGCAGGGTAAGAAGATGAAGTTAATAAATCCTTATCGATTACAGTTTTATTGTAGAATTACTCTCTGAAATCTACAGCACAGTTTTCTTCTGTTGCATGAAATCACTATGAAGCTCATTCAACTCAAGGAAATCTAACAATACTAGCAATTCAAGTGAAGCTTTCATGTGGATCGGGATGGCGTGTTTTTCTTGCTTAATGATGTATTCAAGAGGTTTAAAGCATTATCTGACATACGATAGGCACACAACAGAATGGATAAAATTTATAATTAATATAAAAACATATTAAGTTAGCTGTGAAGTCATTTCGTGATAATGAATTGAATTAAAAACAGTTTTGAAAAAGAAACAAAATCAGGCTCTCGATTTTCACTTGGCACGCTTGGTTGTGCACAAACATTTACTCACTGTCTCAGTAGGAACTGCCATGAAACAGCAGCAAAAAGCCTTCAGGAAGGAACAAAAGGAGAAGCAAGATGCAGAAAGGAAAAGAAAGGGAAGCAGAAACATTACTTCTGCTCAGATCATAGATGGACAGAAGTTACCTGATGAAACAAACCACTCGTTGCCTTCAAGCTGATTTTGACTCATCGTAAGTCTATAGGACACTATAGAACTTCCCCTGTGGGTTTCCAACTTTCCCCATGAGAATGTTCCAACTCTATGAAAGTAGAAAGCCTCATCTTTCTTTCACAGAGCAGATGGTCATTTCAAACTGCTGACCTCGAAGTTAGAAACCCCATGTGTAGCCCACTAGGCCACCCAGGGCTCCTCAGGAAGAAACATTTAAATTCACAGTGATAGGAGCTCAGAAGTCGTGGTATGCACTCAAAAATATCACAAGTTTTCAAGAATAAGGGGAGTGTGTAGCGCAGAATAGAAAATGGGATTTAGCTTAAACAAGAATTGCTTATAGGGTTTGGATCCTAAAAATCACCTCCCAGAGAATAAAGATGCATGTCTCAAAATCAACTTAAGAGTTCACAATAACTATCCAATGTTGGAGTCAGATCTCATCTGGAGAAGTTGGTGAATTATTCTCTAGCAGGTTTGTTGGAAGCTAGAGATAATTTGTGTACGTCCACCTACTGGAAGGTAGAGATAATGTATCCTTCTATGGTCATCGCACTAAAAACAGAGAACATGCCCAAGTTAAGCTTATTTCCCAGTTAAATGCTATAGCTCTCCTTTCATAGATATATATATATATAATTTAAATAAAGTTAACGTGTCTAGAAATGATAGGTAGATGGATTAAGTATGAAGGGGACCTTTCCCAACAAAATGTCTACCCTAAATAACTTGCACTGCCACAATAATGGGATTGAAAATAGATCAGACACACTAACTAGAGATCGAAGGGAAATTCCCAACTGAACATGTGCAGACCTAAGCTACCTCTGTCCAGTTGGAAGGCAATTTGAGCACACAACCCTTAGGTGCCAGCAATATTACATCCCATAGTTGGGTCTGAACAAAGCCAATCATTTTGGCCAGTACTGTCCGCCACACCTCCTGCCCCCAGGTGGGACTAGGAGGGGATTAAGGGTGCACTGAGGCAAGCCCCCCTTTCTTGCTCAGGTTCTCCGTTGCAGTCCTGAGAGCATGGGGACCTAGTCCCTCTCAGGACTTGATCTCTCTTGAGCAGGCTTTCAAGTTGTTGTCTCTCAGGCTGCCCTTTCTCTCTGAGTGTGCCCTCTCTCCTTAGACTTAGCATCCTGGATTTGCATTCATGTTCCAGGAATCCTTCCACCAGTTTTTCCACTCTCCCTTGAAGGGGCTGGAGTCACCACTTTCAGGTGTTAAGTTTCCCATAGTCTCTGCCATGCGACCTTGGAAATTTCCAGGGATAGTGTGTACTTTCAGAGACTGTAATACATGTGCAGCTTTCCTTTTCCTAATAAATGTTACTTAGATGACAAAAGTAATTTAGTTTTGAGAGGCAAGCATGGAGACAACACCCCCCCCCCACCAGAAACCTAGCAAAAACAATCCGTAGACTATATGGCATGCAGATATATTCTTCATTTCCCAAATTACTTTAATAGTTCTTCACAAATTTATTCTTGTGCATGTAAAACACCAACAAAAATGTTTTGAACGGAGATTATTTTAACTGAAAACCATAATTACATGTAAAAATATATACAATAACTTAACTCATACAGAGTGCTTAAGAAGCCCTGTCAACACTGTGGAAGAAGCACCAGGCTACTTACCACAAAGTCTGAAGAAAAGCTCACAAAACCACCAGCGATTCCACAGCAGGGAGATGAGGTTTTCTGTTACATAAAAGTTCATCATTTCAAGATCCCCCATATACAAAGTAACTATGAACCTGAATTGATTGACATCAGTGGGTGTTTAAGTGTTATCGTATTTAGTTGTAAATTCTACCTGTGGCACAGTTGGATTATCAATGTGGTTTTTGGTAGCCAGAGTATGTGATATTCCCACCAACTGACTGCTGTGCAGCATGGTCATGAGGGAACTGGTGTAAAATGAGCCTCCCAGATGCAGGAAGAGGGGGTCTCACAAGCAGCACCAAACATCGGAGGGACTTGGCCGTCCTGCCCAGAATGTCTTTCATGTAAGAGATTGGATCACCGTGTCAAAGAAGAGAACAGAAGCAACAGAAACCCAGGGTGGATCTAGCTTTGAGGGTTCCCAGCTAGAAGGTGTAAACCCCAGTGTCTTAAAGCAACAGGAAGCAGTCTGTCACCCTTGTCTCATCAGGGCGGAAGCCAAGGGGACAAGCGACTGAGAAACTAAGGCTAAAAAATGATGCCTGTCTTGCAGGCACAGAGAAGAGAAGTGCTTCAGAGAAAAATTGTATCCCTAATATTTCTGGCCCAGAATTACAACCTATTAACTCTTCTAATAAACTCCAGCATTGTTAGTCTTGGCTGGGAGTTTTGTTTGACCACGGCAACTGCTTACCAAATCCAAACAGAGAAGTAGAGTCTTTGGGGAGTAAAAGTTGGTAGCAGATGAAGGTCAAGGGTATAGTTCGGCAAAGGAATGCCTGCTTTCTGCTTCCCTGAAGGCATTCTTGGAGAGCTGGGCTTCACTTCTCTCTACTGAAGTCATAGGGGGTCTTCCTTGGACCTCATGCCATCCTTACACTTCATTAGAAGTGTGACTTGTTACGATGTCTGTAGAGTTACAGGAATTTTTTAGATAACAAAGGGGCATGAAATGTAAAACTTTTGTGTTTTTCGCTGGTAACTCTGGGTGTTATTAACACTAGCAGCTTAAAGAGATGTAAGAAATATTAAGGACAGACCAAGGGAATAAAAGCATCTTTTAGAGTGTTTTGGGGGAAAGTCAAGTTGATTAAACAAGATGACTTCTAGACAACCAGGGCTTGTGGGATTCAACCTACCAGAGACACAGCCATACTGTAGATAGGGGATGGGGAGGGGCTCTGAGTTGGGAAGAGAAGATTTAACTTGAGGGTCTTAAAAAGCATGATATCTCTTGGGCTTTTTGTTTTGCTGGTTGTGCTATGAATATTGACTTATTTAATCTAGTATTGCAAAAATAGACCTATACATGCAATAACATGAATATTTGTAGTTGTAATTGCAGCGATTATAGGTCTACCTGCAACTTATATTTGATTTGGTTAAATAAAAGGGAACTTAGAGTATTAAACTGAAGATTATGTAGATGGAATTGCAATACTAATAAGCTGAATTTATATGCTACAAAATATTTCTGCTTAATAATGTATTAGTATAAAATAGTTCATTTAAAAACATTTGCAAGTCAAGAGTAACAATAATTATTATTTGATTACCTTTAAAATGCCTTTTTATGTATTCTATTATTTAAAATATTAACCAATCACTTCAGTTAGTTCAATCATGGATAAGAATAATTTTAAATGTTTGCTTAAATTTTTTTTAATTTTATAGGTTAAATTAGAAGCACATATGTGACAGAAAGAGAAGAAACAATTGGCTCATACAGTGGATGTGAGAATTCTTTTCAAATAAATTTATTTCACATAGGATCACATAGGATGGATTCGTAAGGCAAAAAAGGGATATTCAAAGTTAAAAAAAAACGTGCAAGAATATGAAATTGTTTTAGATATTCATTTCTACTGGACCATTACATGTGATTTAGAGTACAGCAATAAACAATGATACACTCAGGCTCACTGCCATCGAGTGCACGGAAACCCTGGTGGCTTTCAGAGACTGCCCCATAACTGTTTATGCTGTTTATGGAGTAGAAAGCACTGTCTTTCTCCCCAGGAGCTGCTGCTGGTTTTGAACCGCCAACCTTAGGAGGGTCACAACCCAAGGAGTAACCCCTGCTCCCCCAGGGCTCCACCTTGGGGATGACAACAACAACAACAACACCTTGGGAATGTAGTCATCATCATGCTTCTTTTAGGGGTTAGAAATTAACTTTCTTAGGAGAGTCATTAGAACAGTATTAAACTGGAGATTATGTAGATGAAATTGCAAAACTAACAAGCTGTCATGTGATTGAATTTGCCTTTCGACCTATTATGTCTGGATTTCCTCGTGTTTTTTGAGGTAGAAGTAAATTGCTTTTATTCCCCTCTCATGAAGATAATTTTGCTGGCCATCATCCAAAAGATCAAAAAGTAAACTCTAAGTACTAAAAAGTGTGCCTATTTCATTAAGCATCTCTTAGCAGTTATCTATGATTAATTAATACTAATTATGCTGGTGAAAACAAACAAGCAAGCAACCCTCTCTTTTTGGTCATAATTTCATAATTTCCTTTTTCCATGCAATTGATTACATTATGTTAGATGGGGAAGACCGCAACTGCCAAGCTGCTAAGTATCGTGGTTCCACCACGCTGACTCAAAACTTAACTGCCAAACTCACTTTCACTTTCTCATCTCGTTTCTTTTCTTGCATCTAATTTTTATTTTCTCTCTGTTAAAAAGTCTTTTACAGAGGTTGAGAGGCAAAAACCAGTGAATAAAATACAAATCTCTAACACCTCAGATCCTTTAATTCACTGAACAAATATAAATTGAGACAATAATCAATCAATAATTAGTGAGTAGACACCTAAAAGATCAAGGGGAAACATTGAGGGCAATAACATGCTCTGCATGGACAAAACCACCTTTATTTGTGGAACTGAAACTTGAATGGTGTTATGAAAGATGAGCAGTTTGAGTGCTATTTGTTGGAGAAGTTTGAGTAGTGTTTCAAATGCAGTGGACAACCTATGCAAACCAAAGGATGTTAACAAAATGTACTTAGGGAACCAAGTACATAGTATAGATAGAGTTTTAAGCTCTTTGCATGACTTTGAAAGTTAAATGGAACTAGCTAACAAAAGCTTTATTTGTCATCACCAGAAGTTTAGATCAGATCATGAGAGAGAAAAAAATCAACAGTGGCCATAGTAATATCCATACAAAACAGCACAGAGATAGGTTGTGAGAAAAATAACGTATACTATATAGACTTGTCCATAAGTCAAGTTTTTCAGGAAAGTTTTAATGCAATTTTTGTGGTAAAATTAGATGCCTTGGCTGATATTTGGTTCAGCTTATATTCAAGTATGTATAGTAATTTAAAGTATTAATAAAGTTTAACATTATTTACCATGAGAAGCCAAAAGGAAAATAAGAAATTGAAATAACTCAATTGCAAGAACTGAGAACAAATGATAAAATATTTTCTGTGGAGTAAAAAGTAACATCTACAAATAGGCATAGATGATAGTAGACAGACAGGGTGCATTGATCTGGGCAGGAGCATCAGGCTCTTTTAAATAAAGCACATGTTGAAAGTGAAGATAAGCATTTTATAAAATAAGTCCTTTGAACATCTTTCAGTATATTTTCTTTCAGAATGTACATTAAATATTCAAAAATCTAATTGTGCTCCTTAATTTAGTTCATAGCACACCAGGCACCAGCATCTCTTAAACTTCATGTATTTTGCTCTCCTTAGTTTCAATCTTGCATTCTGTCAAAATCCATGATGTATTGACAAATCTCTGCTGCTTACCCCATTTCTATTTGAAAGACAGAATTTGCTAACAATGGTTGCAGCTGAAATGTAAACACACACACACACACACACACACACACAAATCTGAAAACCAGACAGCTTTTCTCAAGCTTGCTTGTTCCAGATCCCCTAGAAAAAGCTGTTCCTTGGCTTGTTGCTCAGAGAGATTTTGTAGATGAGATCCAGTCTCCCTGTCCCCTTGGAGATGGATTGTATTTGACTGAGTTTTTAGAGAAACAAAGCAAGTGTATAGAAAAGAACTTTCTATGGAAAAGAAATGTGTACCAAGTAAGCCACTCAGCTCAGTCTAACTGCAGTCCACGTGTCAGATGCCAGTTGCCACCTGATGAAGCAGGAAGCAAAGCTGGAAGAGGAAGAGTAGATGGGCCCTGAGTAATGCAGACCTTAAGTCAGCGGCACCGTGGCAGAGGAAGGATGGCTCCCAGGGCAGGCAGGCCACCAGCCAGAAGGAAAGGCGCATGATAGAGAGTGAGAACAGACCTCTGAGACCTCTGCCAGGTCACTTCTAAATAAGGTACACCCCCAAAAGATGTCATTAGACAGTGACCAATTGATAGGTTGTACTCCACCCATATTTTCTTATAGGTGTACCTAGATGGCAGTACCTATCACACCAGTATTCAATGAATTCTCTCTCGCTTTCTTGTGTCCCTCTCAGGAATTAACTTACTCACAAAAATGCAACAAACTCATCGTGGATGCTGGCTCATAGCAGCCTTATAGCCAGGGTAGAAATGCTTCTGTGAGTTTCCAAGTCTGTAATTCTTAGGCGAGCAGGAAGCCCACCTTTTGCTCCTGCCTGGTAGTTTCAAACTAGAAATTAGCAGCACAACCTATAACTGCTACCCCATCATGGCTGGAATAGCCAATGACGGTGAAACACTAATCTGTGGATGTTAAACATCAGATATTATATAAAATCATAATCAATATAGTACATTGAAACTTTTATTTTCAACATTAGATGATGACTTTACCAGTGACTTTTTAGGTTTATGTACCATAAATTGCTTTAAAATATAACCTAGATGTCACTATATGTATTTTAAATGTGATCAATATTGAATTGAAAAATAGAATTGTAAATCCAATTCACCAGTAAACTACTTATAGAACATCAGAACATTTTCTTTTCCTTTGCTGCACTTAGAATATCTTAGCAATATCTGTTACATAACCATTTTCTTTATTGCTTCTTTAAAGTACTTTAAAGCTTGTTTATAATGACATTTGACATTTAAAACTGTGAGGCCACACTCCCAGTCATAATTACTAATTGGTGTTAATTTATTTTGCTTCCTATATTATTGTCTTGGTCACTTCTAAAAAGTATCCCAAATTAGCAATGATTGAAGTCACTTCAGGCTAAAGTCTCTCTCCAGTACTTTGATGGTCCAAATTAAGTATATGGACATAGAAAGCAACCTCATTATGAGGGATGGCTTAAGAATCAAATGCAAGATATATTCCCTTTTTATAGAACCTTGGGAGGATAGATATGCCTTAGTTATGTATGACTTTCTTTTAGCAAGCAAGCACTTTCACCATGATACCATCAGGAAGCAAATAGAAGCATACCACTCGATAATTCTATCCTGTTAGTGTTATATAATAAAGAAAAACCCATTAAAAGAAAGGCAAGCAAAGAGGAAAGAATTTACAGCCCTTATTTTTATGGATACCATCCGTCCATATGAGAGGTGAGAATGCCACATGGAGGCCATGGGAGAGAACACATGAACCAGGCCCACATCAGAAGCTGAGGTGACCACGAGCTAGAGTGGAGGGATAGCGCAAACAGGATGAGATTCTGAGTCATAGGAATGGGCTGGCTTGCTGACCCACAGAGGCAAGATACCAAAGACCCCATGACCAAGAGGTTGAGGAATAGAGAAAGCCTGGCTACTGGTTAAGAAGAGGTGTTGCTCTGAACCAATAGCTGTATCCTTACTGCTTCCTGATCCTGACGTGTAGTAACCTGGTAACTTCTCTCATGCAGATCCATTGCTGTGAATTTTGTCCTTGAGTTCTTGGTCGTAATGTGGATGATTTACAGGCGAGGAGATTGCCAAGGGAGGAATGGTTGGTATTGGAATAGGATGAAGAAGGATGGAGGGTGAAGGCATTTTTGAAGTCTGCCATATGGAAATTGGCCATGGGTGTGAATTGAGCCCTGCTCCCTTGTGTCGCCAGAGAAGGCCAGCCATCGCTCTGCACCATTTCCTTCAGAGGTGACATGAGAAAGGTTTCTGCTATATTTGGGGTATAAGTCATGCAACCTTCCACAAGCCTTCTCAATATTAAAATTGCATCTCAAATTCAATATATGTGAAAGAACTTAATTATTTCTTTTCAAAGCTGTCTTTTACTCTGTATTTCATTCTCCAATAATAGCAACAATTTGGATCCATCTTTTTTCCTAATTTAAAAAAATATCTAATCAATATCCCAATTTCTTTATTTAGAAATTCACTTTTAAAACTTCTCTCTCTGCTGTGATCCTGTCACATTACGGAAATAACATTTAGTCTTTTAACCCTCCCTGTTCTCTTTCTTTTTTTTTTTTCTTTTTTTCTTTTTTTCTCCCTGTTTTCTTACTTTCACCCAAAGCCACCTCATATTATTTCTGGAATCATTATCTTTTATCACAGTTGATATGACATAAATATTATGAGTAACAAAATGTAAAATCAGAGAATATAAATGTGTTAGAATTTAAGTTCTGAACACTGAGTTTGCAGAAGGCTATGTGTGACAGTGAAAGCCTAAAATCCTTTCTCAGAGGCCCCCTGGGAAATAGGCTTCCATTCAATACCATTAGCCCTTGAAAGGTCTGAAAAACGTCTGCCCACAGAGTATATCAAAGTGAGTTATTATTGATAGAGTTAAGTTAAAATTTAACATCTTACCATACTTTCCCTTTTAACTCATTCTTAATTTTGTCCTATTTTAAATGTATCTTCTGTTTTCTCGGGGAATGAAATTCACTTTCTGAGGTACTCTCTGGGAAGGGGATTTGTAGTCCCTGGTCAGTGGTTCAAGGGTATTCAACTGAGACTTCAGGATTGGAGGAAGATTTATTAATAACTCATGAGATGTACCTTACACAACCTCACTTGCTGAATTCAGGGAACACTTAAAGCACTTGCTGAAGAAGATCCACAATTGCATTCTTCAATATGTATTGTGAGTCAATGGAAAGAAGAGCAAAATCCATACAACTGAACCAATAAGTGGATTATGATCAATGGCATAAAGGTTGAAGTTGCCAAGTGTGTAAGTCTGCGCAGACTAGAGAAACAAATTTATAAACATGAATATGGATATACGGGAAAGGTTTATATAAAGAGGAATAAAACGTTTGGTGAGCATCCCAACCCAGTCCAGTCCAAAGTCGTAAGTCTGATATTAGCCGATATGTCTGATACCAACCTATAAAGTCTCTTTCTGACTCACAAAGAATGTGCAATGACATCAAGGCAATCTAGAAGCTTCTCAGTGCTGGCAGGGGTCTCTCTGTGGCTTCCCATTTCCAGGGCACAGGGTCTATCATCAGTATCCATTAGTGGCAGAAGCATCTCAGCACTGGCAGGAGTCTCTCTGTGGCTTCCCCAGCCCCAGAGGTCTGATTCCATCAGGGCAAGCCCATGTGACTTCTCCTCCATCTCCTCCAGGTTCCAGGACTCAGGATCCATCAACATGCCACCATCTTGTCTTACTGATAGACCAACTTCTAGAGACTAAGAGTCAAGTCTCTCTTCTCCAATTAGGAAATAATACAAAATTTCCCAGAATTCTCAGGAGAAAGCCATGCCCACACAGAGGTCTCATTGGCTGTCTCCAGAATGACAGGATAGGCTCCACCTCTAGACTCCCAATCATGAAATTGACACAGGAGTACATGACTGCCACACCAAGGATTTTGTAATGCTTGGATCCACGAGGAGTCAATGCTCCTGGAAGAAGTTGTAAAGAGCACCAAAGACAAGTGGCATTGGGTTAATCTGTTGCACAAGACCTCTTTAGAGTGTCAAAAGGCAGGAATGATATTTTGAGGACTAAGACATACCTGACCTAAGCCAGGGTACTTTCACCTGCCTCATATGGCTGTGACTGTTCAAAATGGAATCAGGAAGAACAAAGAAGAACCAGCATGTTTGAATGGTGGTGTTGTCACGGACTGCCCAGAGGACAACCAAATGTGTCTTGAAAGAAGTCTGGCCAGAGTTCTTCTGAGTGACAAGGTTGGACAGAGAGTCATCTTACAGACGTTGTGAAGGAAAGACCAGTCCCTTGAGAAGAGCATCCTGGTTTACAAAGTAGAGAGGCAGTAAAAAAATGTCCAGGAAGACACTTGATCAAATGGCTGTACCTATTGACTGAAATCATGGTATCAGACACAGGAACAAGTGTGTGGATGGAGCCAGACTGTACAATGCATTCCTCCACGGTGAATAGGATGGCCTTGTGTAGAAACTGACTCAATGACAATGAACCACGGCTATGCACTGTGTGACATGTACAAATGTTTCTCATACTCAGGTCTGTGCATGTATATCCCTTACAAGATATACTAGTCTAAATATTTTCATTAATATTTGAAGTCTTAATGGAGCTAGCAGAGAAGAATTGGATTTCTAATCTGAAGGTCAGTGGTTAAAATTCATCACGAACTTTCTGTAGACGAAAGCTGAGATGATATATTCCTGTAGTTGGGACAGCCTCAGAAATCCTAGAGACTCTCATATTCTATCAATATGAGAGAGAATAGATTAACTAGAAGTGATTTTTGTTTGCTTGTTCACTTGCTTAGAATAAATTAATCATCTATGAAGTCTTTTCTGGCAAACTTATTTTATGTGCTCAATTCTGTTTGTACTAAATACATACTCCCAGCATTTATTAATCTAGTCTTGTTCATCCAGTACCAAATGGTGACAAATATTGTTCAGGGGAGAGGTTAAGTCGGCAGTTCTCAACGTTTGGGTCATGACCCCTTTGGGGGTTGAATGATCCTTTCACAGGGAACTCCCAAGACCATTGAAAAACACATAAACATTTCACAATATATAATTACATATGTTTTATGATTAATCACTATGCTTTAATTATATTTAACTATGTTCAATTTGTAGCAGTGAAATACATGTTGCATATGAGATATTTAAATGACAATTCAAAATTATGAAAGTAATTTTATGGTTGCAGTCACTGCAACATGAGGAAATGCATTAAAGTGTCATGGCATTATTAGGAAGGTTAAAAACCCCTGGGTTAAACCCTTCAATATGTGTCAATTGTACAGAGGAATTAATAAAGCAAGGGATTAATTCAAAATATAGTATTTATTTTTCTGCTGATTACAAAGCAAAAACGTCTCAGAAGACTAAATATAAAATGCATGGTATGAACTCCATCTGGGAACCAAAAATAGATTAGTTGGCCTAAAACATAAATTGGATTGTGAACCAAATATCTTAATGTGGTAGCCCACATGATTTTATATTTTATTTCCTTTCAGCATCATTGTTTAAAAGAAAATAAATGTCACATAGTATTAAGGTAACCATGACATTTTATATGAAATGAGTTTTCTTGGGTTTTAGAATAAGACAAGGAATGATATGAGGACTAGATAAATTCACAACAGTATTTAGGAACCGAATTTTCAAACCCTGAGGTGACTTATAGGAGATGATAGAATGAGAAATGGGAAATTGCACCGTGAGAAACATATTCCTTATCAGTACTGCTCAGGCACAGTTTTAGTCAGGCTTGTTAAGGAGGATATAGTGATCACTGCACAGAAGGTCTCACTACATTGAGACTTCAAGATTTGAAAAAAATTGCATGAGATATTTCAGTTGCCCAACTGGTAAATTGGCATGTGAAGGCAACATGGACGCCAGTGCATAATACAGAAGAACTGATCGCATGGGACCCTCTGCTGTCCCTGTGGGGAAAGTACTGGGATGTTTACAATACCACAGGCAGTAAAACCCACCACTCCCTTTGAAGGAGGAAGATGAGCCTATCTGCTCCCATAAAAATGTACGTTCTCAGAAATCCTGTAAAGGCACACTATGGAATAGAGTAGGTGGACTCCGATTGGCCTTTTAAACCATGAGACATGCAATTGTGGTAATTAATTAGCATAAACAGACATGAGAAAGCTTAAAAGAAACAGGTCAATTCTCTACAAGGTCTATTTGTGCTAGTGCATGCTCAACATTCCTTCAATACATCTGGCTTAAAAGCTTCAACTTTGTTGTAATTTCACTATTAACAATATGAATGACTAGAGGATAAAAGAAACAGGATCATCACACCAGCATTTAAGTGTTCATGTTTTAAAAGTTTGCTTATTGATCATGGATTTCTGTAGGTGTTTATTTTCTGGAATATTCAAGAAAAACATTTTCAATAGTTAAAATATCTTGTATTGTGACATCGAGCGGGGTAAATGGAAGGGCGGTGGGAAGGCGGCATCTTCTTGGTGAGACAGGGTGACAAAGGAGCTGCCACAATGGGCTGGACACGGCAGGTGGAGGATGGACCGGCACAGGCAGGGTTGCTTTCTGCTTTGTGTAGGGTCCTTCCGATTTGGAGCGGACTGGACAGTCCCTCACAACAACAAAGGACTTAGAGCACCGATCTGGCCATCTGAGAATTGTATGTTTCGGGGAACATCCACACTGGCAAATGTATTTCTCAGGTCGCATATAAAAACGCACATAAAAGGCATCATTCCTATTTTTCTGTCTGACAAGGAGATGAAACAGACACACAAAAGCACAGTAGTATCTGGCTGAGGAGAGCATAACTGAAATGGGAGTCTCTAGTTTTACATTAAAACATTGTAGCTAATAATAATAATGACTTAATGAAAGAGAAAATTGAAAACTGAGAAATTATCAATTAAGAGAACTAAATTTAAATGACCATAAAAAGTCAGTACAAAGAGAACAACTTTCCTTTAAAAGACTGTAGAATACTTAATGATATAGCTGTGCACTGTTATATACCTACAAATATATTTCCCCTGCCTGATTGCTAATATATTTTTGTTTTGTTTTTTTGGGGGGAAGCATCACTGCCCTCTGGTGGTGGGAGTAGAAGGCCCAGTCTTTGCTCCTGTGGAGCCACTGCTGGAACTGAAACTCCATCCCAGTGGGCCGCAGTCCTGCTCACAACCACTAGGGCTCAGCGAATTGCTAATATATTTTTATACTGGTTATCTCCATCCTGCTGAATTTGTTTCTATTATTTCATACAAAATAGTTTATACTTCAGAAGTAATAAAGAGGGCAATAAAAATTAGTGACATTTATAGTTGAGATAACTTATTATGAAATGATTAGTCACTTCTATAGAATTATTTATTTCAAATCATTGAAGACACAGCAACACCATTACAAGGAAGTTTATGCATTGGTCCTAAAACTCATCCAGTTAAATATCACCATTATGATTTTGAGGCAGCAGGATATATATACCAAGAATAATGCAGTGAGAAATGTTATGCCTACTAAAGCCTATTATGAAAAATAATGCAAAGATACACTTGATATTTTAAAACTTAAAATCTTTAAATGTATGTTTGGAAAAAAATTAAGTCTCTCCCTCTACCAAGCTCCAAATTCATTTCCAAGATTTTCTGATGGTAGAAAAGTCTGGGCATTTTCTAAAAGTCTAACTTCAAATGTCTGGGTATTCTCCAAAGATAAATGTCATTCCCATATTTGTCTAAAACTTTTTTTTCAATCCACTTTATTAGGACAGTATTCTGATATCATATCATTCAATCATTGTTATGTCAAGTAGCCTTATCCATCACTGTCACAATCATCTTCAAAACATTTTCTTCTGTCTTATGCCCCTTGATATTAGCTCTCCTTTACCTAAACCCCCTTCCCCTTCAGTGCCTTCCAGGAACCCTGACTCTAGCTTGTGTCTCTATAGATTCATCCAGCCTGGTTTCACACATAAAAAATGTAGAAAAATACATAACAGAAAGTCAAAAATGCTACAAAAATAACAAAGTTCAATAGAAATAAAGAAATAAACCCCAATTTGAACAATAGAAAACAAAATATTAAAAAAACAGATCAAATTCAAAATGTGTCAAAAGGGAGCTCAATGACTAGGTACTAATCATTCATATCACATGTATCATTTAGTGTACTATCAACCCTCACCAGTACTCTCTCTCTCTCTCTCTCTCTCTCTCTCTCTGTTTCTCTTTCTCTCTCTCTTTCTCTTTATCTCTCGCTCTCTCTGGTAGTCAGGTCATTCCCATTACTCCGTTATGATCAGAGGGGAAACACTGGAGCTTAGTAAATGTGTACATTATGCAAATGTAGTTTGTGCTTTCACTGCTATCCATAA
The DNA here is from genome assembly GCA_004026705.1 of Nesogale talazaci. Classification (NCBI taxonomy): domain Eukaryota; kingdom Metazoa; phylum Chordata; class Mammalia; order Afrosoricida; family Tenrecidae; genus Nesogale; species Nesogale talazaci. The sequence goes on along the minus strand of PVJH01019852.1, from coordinate 15,566 downwards.
CCTTCTTCAAACTGGAATTTCAGAATATACAAAAGATAGATCAAAGGATACTGCCTCTAATGTCTTAATATTACTCTTAAATTAATATGTATATTAGTCATTTGGGACAATTCTGACTGACAGTAACCCTGTTGGACAGATTAGGACTAAAGCTTTCGGTTTCAGAGATTGTGCATATTTACTGGAGCAGTGCATGTAATGGACTGAACATATTTATCTTTCTTCCCCAGGGGGAAGATTGATCAGTGATTTTGAACTTATGACCTTGAGGTTGCAAAGATGAGTCACATCTATTCCAGTTTTCAAAGACATCAGTCTTCTGCTTTTTTTCTCCTAATAATCTGGCAACTGGTGTATTACCTATAGAAAATAGCACAGAATTGCATGATTGTTCTTATTTTAATAGAGACAATAACAAATGAGAGGAATCTTGGTAGTGTAGTAGTTTTATATTGGGCGTGCTCAGTGTCTAATAATGACAACAGCCATGTACCAGGAGAAGTATTACTTGCTCAAGCAATGAAGCCACATCTGGAACTGCACCTGAAATTGGAGTCACTGATAAGTGAAGCCTTCCAGAGAAGTCTACTGTCAATCAGCAGGGTCCATATGATTTTTGCCCAGGCCCAATATAGGTGAGTTAAATGGAGATGTGGGAATCACCATCCCTGCAACCTTCAAGTTCTTGATGGGGGCACTAAACTGAAATCCCTCTAGGAATGCAGTATTGTTTTTGTTTCACTACCTTTTTGGCAGAGAATCTTTGACTGGCTTCCACTTGACTTTTTCTTCCAAAATAGACTTTATTCCAACATCAGGGATCCTATAGAGGGATTCTGCCAGTTGCTGAGTATATCTGTTCTAATACTGTGTTTTGGGAATAGGGAAAAGTAACAGGATGGGTTCACTGGACCCAATGTGAGACGAACCTAAACTAAGACTCCATTATAACTTGACCTAGATAGAATCCCCTCTGACTGAGGCTAAGGCAGCTTCACAATGCTTTGGGTCTCCTGGGATTTACATCAATTCAGAGCCAGTGTCCTCTCTTCCTACCCAAATCTGATTAGTTCCTTTTCCCTGGTGAACATTTCCTCTGTGAAAGGCTAAAGATCCCTTTGGGGAAGATGAAGGGAAAAGTTGAGTAGGCATCTCATCTATTTCAGTCTTAGGGATGCCCTCAGGAGCCAGCCTTCTTGGGTCATAAGAGTCAGGCTTGACTGACTTCTCTGACTGTGGTGTCCAGTACAGTAACCACATCTACCTTGTCTCTGTCCATTTAGTGCTGAACTTGGCTCTTCTGGTCTGGAGCCTCATCATTTCCATTGAAGGCAAGTGCCCAATTCACCTAGAACAATCCCCACTGTAGCCGTTCCCAAAATACCAATCACAATAGTCTTCAGAGATGCTAGGGCTCCCTTCACAGATGTGTTTTGTTTTACTATTCCATTTTGAAAGGGTGCTCCATTCCTGGGCATCTGAGTTTCCGCTGATAAATCCACTCTAACATGCAAATTTCCCTAAGTTTTTGTCTTCTGTGGCATACCGAGGCAGATCTAGTATTTTACCTTGACCAAGTGCAGGCCACAAAAAACCTATACACAAGGAAAGCAAGCAATAAATTATTAGATCTTTTCCTAAACTCTCAAGCTGGAACACTGAATGAAGAAGCTGTATTTTGTGGACCCATATCAATAAAATCAGACTAATCCAAGTTTATTTTACTTACGTCCTTACCTCACACCCTTCATAACCAGACCCTCACATATTCTTCTGGTTTCTCTCTGGAAACTCAAGGAGTTCTTTACTATTTAGCACCTCCCCCTCCCTTCCCCCCCACCACCACCACGGACACCACCTGAGCTTCATTTATGGGAACTCAATGAGAGTTAAGTGCAGCTATGGGTCTAGAGGCAACAATGGGGCAATACTGGATGGGGTGGGTGTTTTCTGGGAAGAGGCAAACCAGACACCATATTCACTGTCTTGGAGTCAATGCTGGCCTGTTCTGGTCTCCTGTGGGTTTCTGAGACTGTGACTTTGAGTAGAAATCCCAGTGTATCTCCTCAGGAGTTGCTGGTGCTTCCCTTCAGCTGGCCGCCCAACCTGTAACCACTGACCTATCCTGGTCTTGGGAAGAAGCAACGAGTCAGTGATTCCCCACATTCCTATTGCTGCAACCCTTTAATACAGCTTCTCATGCTGTAGTGACCCCCAACCCTACAATCATTTTCGTTGCATTATCACTCTAATTTGGCTAGTGTTATGAATCCTTATGTAAATATCTGACATGCAGGATGTATTTTCATTGTTACAAATTGAACATAATTAAACATAATTAGATCAGAGTGATTAATCACAAAACATGATGTAATTATATGTTGTGAAATATGTCTGTTTTCTAATGGTCTTGGCAACCCCTGTGAAAAGGGGCATACAACCCCCAAAGGGGTTGCAACCCACAAGTTGAGAACCAGTGTTCTAAGGCAATGCTGTAGCTACTAGCCCAGGTGCTGGACCTGCATGCCTATAGCTGTTTGGTGCTTTGGAGCAGGTTCTGAATCAATAGTGTGTCCAGCAGAAGGAAACCCTGCCAGGTCCTGGCTGGTCTCAGTCATTCTAAAGCTTTAGCCCATTGAGACAGTCAACGTAGAACGTTCTTATATCAAAAATGAAGACAAAAGGAAGATGTTTCAGATTAACGGACCATGATAGAATCTGTTAGCAAGCAATGATCAAAAGGAATAAGTTGAAGTTTCCAAGACTGAAAAAATGTAACATCAGGCAACAACTAAAATCTGAAAGAAGAAACAGGGAGTATCAATGATAGTTGCAAGGATAATAATAAAACATTATAACAGTTTTTTTTTATTTTCCTTGTTTCTCTTAACTAATCTACAAAGCAATTATATTAAATTATGTATATATTTGTATGTGTATGTGTGGGTGTATGTGTGTGTGTCTCCTCACTAGTTTTCAGTCCCAGATGAGGCAGCCTGAGACCGGGATGATTTTAGTATAGGTGCTTCCAAGGCGAGCACTCCCCGAATGATTTATAAAGCCTCCAAGACCACATACAGCACTGCTCTGATTTGGAATGAATTTGATGGCAGCAAGTGTGGTATTCTTCTAACACACATTAATTGTTGGACCTACGTAATCCGAAGTATAAGCTGGGTGACAATAACATAGAGGTTACAAATGAGAAAAAGATTTTGTGAATAAGGAACTTACACAAATGGTAATATACTATCCCTTGAAAAAATAGAGACAGAAATGCTAAATAAAAAGGCTAGCATATAAATTTTTGACTAACTATTTGTTTTTCTGTTTTCTTTCAGCTGCCTTTAAAACACATAAATAATAAGCAGGGTCTTAAATAAATTCAAGGAAAAAATTCAATGATGTATCATTTCATTTATCCATAAATATTTTAATAAAGCCTCTGAATAATTATTGAAACATTTTTGCCCTTAAACTATCAACACAAAATCCTGTAAATTTAGAATCCTAGCAACAAGATTCCTTAAAGTCCTAAAGTGGGAAAGACTAACAAACAATTGCTCACCGATTAGTGAATGAAGAAATAAAACATAGTTGGTTTATACAATGAAATGACAACAAAGAGTGTATATTAAAAGATAAACAGCGAAAATTTTTGTTAAGTGAAGGTTTCAATTTATATGACATTTTCACACTTAAAAAATCAATAGAATCAGAAGTTAGATCAGTGGTTCCTAAGTGTGAGAATAATTGTTTATAGGTGGAAGATTTATGTGGACAGAGGAAAAATGTTCTATAATTAGATTACGTGAACAGTTCTACAGTGGTGAATACTAAAAGCATTGAATTTTACTCTTAAATCAATGAATTGTAATTTTTGTGAATTATATTTAATAAAAGTAAGTAGAGAGATGTTTCCGATAATAGCACTCAAACTGAGGGGCACACATCAATTTTTTTTTCTTGGCGGAAAATAAGATAATGTGTTAACATATTTAAACTAGTGTATGAAACTGAATTTTTATATATGCTGATAAGAATGAATTAAAGTTTTTCATTTCCTTTTTTGTTTGCATGATTGCTATTTATATACTCATTTTTTGAAGTAGAAATCTGAAATCTTTGGATTGCCTAATGTTTTTTGACCTTAAGTAATATATGACAACTTGATCTATCGGTATTGAGACAGGGAAAAGGAGAGAAGGTGGGAGTTTGTACAAAGAATGCTTGAGGTCCATCCTTTGGGATTATATCTTTCAGAATCCCTTGCTACCCTCATAGTAGTTTCTAAGAATCTTGTGTGCATGGAAACACTGAAAAAAACAGTTAGTGTGCAAGGCTTAGGGTTGACAGGAGAAAAGCCAAGGCAATTCCCATTATCTGGCCAGGATTTCTTTCTCTCAGGAGCTTCCAAACAAAAATAATATTGTGCTGCCCTATGTCTTCCAAAAGGAAATGTTTCCTTGGATAGATAAGAACCTGAACTTTGGTAGCAGTTTTCCAGTGATATTGTATGTTAAGGCTGGCTTTCACATTTGTAACTCAGTTTCTGGTTTTCTGGGACACCAAAAAGATGGATTTTTAAAATATCTATTTTAATATGAACTTGTCTTATCTTAAAAGTCCTTCCAAGTCTTTCTAAGACTTTGTGTGTCTTCTACTCTTGCTACCTGAAATGCAGCTATTTTATTTCTGAAGTTTTGCAGCCAATGTACTCCTTCCCAGTCAGAAGAAAGGAAAGTTTTTATTTAGATTTAACAGTGAGGAGGCCACAACAGAGCAATGCATGCTGCCTTTGTGATGTCCTAGTTGAAATCAGCATACATGGAGCATATATAGCTTTCATTTGGAATTTACACTGTGAAGAGTCATATATAGAAATTTTATATTACCTCAAGTTTCAGTGTAGCCATGGGGATAGCTGCTGATCAGAAGCAAGCAGATAGAAAAATAAGGTTATTTTAGGCTAGCCTCGGTCCATTTCTGTGGACTCACTAGCTAACAGCTGTAATCACTAAAATCCAGGTAAATAAAAATCAACATCATCTGGCCCATTTCATTTACACTTCCTTCCAGCCTATTTGATTGTGTGCATCATAGCTATTATGAAAATTCCTTGGATGGAATCACCAAGTGACTTAGTGAGTTACACATTGGGCTTTTAACCACAAAAATCCCACGGACACTGCATCTATAAAGTATCTTAAGCTTTTTGCATTTTGTAAGAACTCCTTCTTTACGACATTAATTAAAATGACTTGGACCACCCCTCCCCCTCACTTTGGAACTCTGATGGTTTAAAGGAGAACATCTGGAAACAGGAGGGAGTTCTCAAAGAGAACTCTCCCCAACCCCTCTCCCCCAGAAGGAAAATGGCTAATACCTCCTGCTTATTAACTGGAGAACAGAGCTTGCAGAATTCTAACTGGCAATTCACAAAGGAGTTTTCTGTAAACAGGAGCTTAACATTTAACTGTCAACATAAGAAATTTAGAGTAAATTGAATTTTCTATAGCCTCCTTGGTCCAGCAGTGGAAATCAACAAGCTGAAGAAGCCACAGTTGGCTGTTGCTAAGATACCGTGAATTCCCATTGTATTGCATGTGGATGTACATTAATTCCAAGTACTGTCATTATGCACTGTGGTAATATAAAGAACAACAAATAGATTCTAAATGATTTTTTAAAAACGCATTAAATTAAATAGCAGTCATATCCTTTTGGCTCCATTTTTCCCCTTAATCTTTGTGATTTTTTATATTGTTATTACAAGCATACAATAAGAAAAGGGAAGAGAAGGTGTCTTTACAGGTAGAAAAATAGCATGCAGCACGTTTCTTTCTTCCAATATGACAATAGACTAGAAGGCAGCTATAAGAAAAATAATGGGCACTTATGCACAAAATGAAGGCAGAGCATCTTCGCCATTTCCCAATACTGAGTAATAGCACACAGTGCTGTTAATAAAGCTTATACAGAATGAGTTGACTCAGGGGCTAAAATGCATAATTGCCACCCGAGAAAATTAGAAAATCAGCCCCTGGCTGAATGCCATAATTTCACACATGCCTGCATCTCCCAGCGTCCTTGACCCTATTCTGAGACGCACAGCCCTCTGCTTCCCTGCTAAGGTTCACTAGTCCATTGACACGGACACGCAGAACTAGCGGACAATATTTGTACGTAGTAGGGAAGCTAACAGATTACAAAAGAAGTACATAGTTGTTTCTGCCCAGTGGGTCTCTTTTCAGCCATGCGGTCTGTTAGCCGTGTCTCTCTCTAGTCTTCCACTCCCCAGCCACGCAGCCCCTGGGCTCCTGCCCTCTGCAGAAAGTGTGACGATGCTCTGCGGGAGACGATGTGTGCCCCGAGGGCACCCCACTCTGGCAACCACTTTTCAGCAAAAAGGCTCTCAGCTGGCCTTGTTGGAGCACCCGAAATGCTGCTCCACATCCTGGTCTCTATTCCGTGGCCTTCCAGGGACCTCTGCCTGGGCAGCCACGTTAAGCACCTGCTTAGCTGGGGGCTCCTCTTTCCTGAGAGCAGGCTAGACAGCTCTACTTTCTTATTAACACTTTGGAAAGAAATGTGTTTTATGTTGAAAAGATACTATTGCCATTAAAATATTAGTGAATCCTTAAATTTTATTCTTCTGTGCCTTCCAGGTGAGTCTTCAAAGTTTATATAGACTTTGATAAGAGAGGACACATGATGCATTTTATGAATTTTTTGTTTACAATCAATATTGGCATTAAAATTCTATTATAAAATTAAAATCTATGAAATATCAAGCTAAAATAATAGCGCAAGTAGTTACCTTTAAGATTGATGTGCCGCTTATCACAATTCTCCATGACTGAGTGTACAGATGGTAGACGGTGTCAAGAAAGAGTTGATTCTCAGGTTGATTTCACAATTCTCCAAAGTTGACTTTCCTTTCCATGTAAGCTATTACTGTCATAGTACAATACATAGTATGTATTTTCAACTTTTGTTAAGGTCTTCTTCAGGTGACTTAGGAAGAAAGGCTTCATATACGTGTTGTATGTATAACTATTGTGCTCGCCACAAGTATGCTTGAATATGATTTTTCATTTATGTTAATGAACTGCTTGCAATTGGTATGATGGTACAGGAATCCACTCAGACAATAGTGACAGTGTCCAGGGCCTTTTCCTTTGTTGAGTATGTCTTTTCTCATCAAGGAGTTCCGGTTGTTATGTATCAAGTTGGGTGTTTGGTTGCTAACCACAAATTTGATTCAAATGCAGCAGTCAGTCCATGGAAGAAAGACAAGGCTTTCTGCTTCCACAATATTGCAGTTTTGGAAACCAGCGGACAGTTCTATTGTATTCTAAGGTCACACTCAGTTCAAATTGACACAGTGTTATAAGTGACTTTTTCATTATTACTGTGTTGGTACTGATCTCCTGAAGGACATGTCCTTTTTGGACATCATGTATGAATTTGATGAATGCTTCTACATGTTCTCTATTAGCTTCAAGTTCTGTCTGAGGTGCGACTACTGCCACTAATGATAGCCATGAAACTCTTACCATGTGTACATTTGCTGGTAGAGGAACTGCAGTTACATTAGATCTTTGTATTTTCACAGAGTGTGTCTTTTCAATGAAGTTTGGCAGGATCCAACTTAAAATTTGGTTCCACACAGCCAAGAAATGCTCTTAGTTTTTTTTTTCCCAGAGAGAATCTGACAATCAGAGTCATTTGGTGGAAAGCTAATCATTATCTTGTACAGATAGAACTGATGCATATTTATATACTGAGCGAGAGCCATATATCTGGTCAAAGCCGTGATATATATATATATATATATATATATATATACACACACACACACATATATACACACCCATATATACATACATGCATATAAATATTTTGGAAAGTACTGCTTATTCATTTTAATGCCCTAAGTGATATATTGCAAGTATTGTTTTTCTTTGATAAAAATAGCTATGATTCGGAGACCCAGTCTCTTGGAGTCAGTCTACTGACAAGACAAGATGGTGGCATACTGATAGACCTTGAATCCTGGTACCTGGAGGAGCCAAATGAGAAACCACACAGGCTTGCCCTGATGGAACCAGACCTCTGGGGCGAGAGAAGCCACAAGGGATCACTCCTGGCACTGAGATGCTTCCCCTGCCAAAGGATCCTGCTGATGGACCCTGAGCCCTGGAAATGAGGAGACATGGGGAGGCCCCTATCAGTGCCAGGAAGCTTCTACTACCACTGGATACACAAGATGCTGCACACACTGGCCTGTGATTGTCCTGGTGTCATTGCATATGTCTTGGCATGATCACCAAGTTGATTTTCCTCGAAGAAGAGTAAGATTCTAGGGTATTCCAAGGAGATTTCCCAACTATTCAGGGCAATTCAGGCCTGGCATTAAACTGTTACCCCACCAGGATCGAGCTGAAAATGTGGCAATGGGGCATGTCTAGGTCAGCCCTCCAGTATGACATACCCCCTAACCTGACCCTACCGGCAAATGGGGAGACACTGGTCGTAAAGAAGACCATGGGAGTATGGAGAGAGTGAGAGAAAAGATGCAGAGGAAGGAATGGAGAGAAACAGGCAGGATGCAAGCACCAGGAGCTTCTCCAAGATTACGACTCCATGTGGCATCATGTATGGCTGCTGAACATGTCCCAGGGTCAATTCAATATCCTCTCCACTCTGACCTCGATGACCCAGATGAAAGGAGATGAGGTCTTTCGGGAAAATCATGACTTAATGAGATAACATTTGCTTTCTGTTTAGGTGTTTGCCATCAGCTCTTCATTTCCCCCCTCCCTCCCCACTCCCCATTCACTCATGAACCCTTGATAATTTATAAATTGTTATTGCTCTTTCATATATTACACTGGCCAATGTCTTGTTTAACCCATTTCCCCATTGTCCATACCTTAGGGAGGAGCTTATAAGTTGGTCCTTATAGTCGGTCACCCTTTCTACGCCACCCTCCCTGAAACCGCCTGGTATTGCCACTCTCAGTACTGGTTTTGAAGGGATCATCTGTCCTTGATTCCCTATTTTTGGGGCTCCTATCTCTACCAGTGTACATTCTCTGCTCTTTCCATTTTATAATGCAGAATTGGGATCGCGATAGTGGGGGGGGGGGGGCGAAGTGAGCCTTGAAGAACCAGAGGAAAGTTGTATGTTTGATCATTGCTACACTGCAGTCTAACTGCTTCATCTCCTCCCTGTGACCCCTCTTTAAGGGGAAGTCTGTTACCTACAGATGTGCTTGAGTCCCCAATCTGTACTCCTCCTAATTTACAATAATAAAATTTTTAGTTCTTTGATGCCTAATCGCTTTGATACCTCATGGTCACGTGGGCTGGTGTGCTTTTTCCATGTGGGTGTTTTTGCTTCTGGGCTGGATGCCTGCTTATTTTCCTTCAGGTCTTCGGGAGCCCAGATGTACTGTCTCTTTTGGTGGCTGGGAACGGTCAATTCTCTTCACCATTTTTGCTTGTGCATACATCTCTCTTCAGTCATACCGATGCATCGGTTGGCACACAATGATATGACTTTATATTCTTTGATCTGATTTCTGATCCCTATTACACCTGGGGGTGAAAAAAACAATAATAAAAAAGAAAAAAAAATAGACTGAGCCCCGGTGGCATAGTGGTTGTGCGCGGGACTGCAGCCCACTGGGACGGAGGTTCAATTCCAGCAGTGGGGCTGGGCCTCCTATTCCCACCACCGGAGAGCAGTGATGCCAAAAAATAAAAATAAAAAAATAACTCTAATCCACAGATCAATATCCTTCAATATAATTGTTCATGGCTACAGGACGCTATAGAAATACATATATTTCTATGTCCAGAAATTATATGAACCTCTCTATTATAAATGACTTATGCATTAAAAACAAGAACAAATAAAATGCAAACTAACTGCCACTGAGTCAGTGCCAGGCTTCTGAGACTCTGTTGACAGGAATTGAAAGTCCAGTCCTTCTTCTACAGCGCTGCCAGTGGTTTCAAACTGCAGACTACAGGGTCAGAATGCAGCAGGCAACGGCTGCAGAACCAGGGCACCAGCATCTGTTTAAAAAATGATCAAACATTGTAAGTGAAAAACATAATATAAAGTTCATACTTAATAATGGTATTGATAGCGATGTTAAGAACACAAAAGAATCAGCTGTGATTCGAGAGCAGTGTGCACTTAATTATTCTAAAAAACTAATGAAAGAGATGTTCTCCCGCCTTGGATATCCAGGTGCAATCTCATTGTCATTGCCTTCAACAGTATTAGCACATATTGGCTGTTTCACTCCACTTATCCATGTCCTCTTCCCATCCTTTCATTCGGGGTGATGTCAACTGCATTGTTTATATGCACATCAAAATCTATACACTCGTGGTATCCAGTCAAGTCTCATCTCGTGGCATTGATGGTGGTGCTTCTCACTTGACTGCTAACCCTGATACAGACTTCCAAAATACACTGATGCCATTCAAAGGGCAGATTCCCAAAGCACGGGAAAAAAAATCATGTACTTCCTTTTTGCAATAACTTGGCCATGCAGCCCCAATGAAACCAATCTGTGCTCTCTAAATAACGTGTTCATAAACACACTTGCTTATTGCCATCAGCCCCGGAACAGATACTATCTCCAGCCAATTATGCCCTCTTCTAAGAATCAGGTAGTTGATTTACAGTCAGAGACAGCCTGGTGATATCCCTCGTAGGTACTCTGTGAGAACGCTGCCCTAACTGCTCATCTCTCATCCTATCCCAGAAAAAGTCTCTTCCAAAGACTGCATTTGATAGCAGGGCACGGGGAAATGGTAAACTGCCCCGGTTTTCTTCTGTTTCCTATGAAATGTAGAACTTTCTATCAATAAAGCATGCCCTTTTCTTTTTGCGGGCAATTTATGTTAGCATCACACATAAACAGAGAGGGAAAGAACAAGCCTCTCCCACTGGATCTCTTGCTCTCTCTTCTTTCTCTCTGTTTCCTCCCTTCCATCCCCATTTTCCTTTGCATCCAATTCCACTTGTCATGAGATGAGATTTCTAATTACTGGAAAACCAAGAAGACCGTTAACACGGGTTTGAAAAGTGCCAGAAATGTCAATACAAAGGGCAAGAAAGGAGACTGGGTGTGAGGAGTCTGTAGGCGAGGAAAATGAAACATATTTAGTGTAAACCTTAAAAATCTTGAAAAGTGCTATATAGAATAGCCTGTTGACTGTCCTAAAATCCATGTTGTTCTCTGACAGTCAGGAGAAGTTTTGGCAGTGTTGCTCAAAAAACTCAATACTCTTCCCTACACTAGTCTCTGAGTGGAAAGGTCATGGTAGAACTGCTCCTGTGTGTTCCCGAAACGGTCAATGTTTATAGAAGTAGAAGGCTTCATCTTTTCCCGTGGTGTGGCTGTGGTTTAGAACTTCTGACATCACAGTTAGTGGCTGAATGCACAACCACTATGTCACCAAGACTGGTGTGAAAATGCTGTGTTTATGATATGCTTATTTGAAAATTATTAGGTTTCCTTTTACTCCTCGCTCAGAACATGATCAATTGACTGTGTGAATATCACAAAGAAAGAATAGTATTTCTTTGCTGAGTGTAATAGATATGTATTCAAACTTAATTTCTTATTCAAATCTTCCATATATTTATATATTAAAAACAATCATTATATCTCCATCACATCCAGAAAGGCTTTACTAAAATTTATAATTTAAATTTTGATAGTCTATGGTTTCTTTCCTAAATGCTGGGTGAATTTTTTAAATGTTGATGTTTCTGGGATATATATCTAGAGGAAGCTATGACTAGAAACTTGTTCATGCTCCTCTTTATCTCTTGTGATGTTTTGACTTATGGTTCATATTTGAGGGGAATATGTACAGGCTTTTCTTTTAACTTTGCAACCTTGATGTGCTTGTTTAAATAAGACTCTTAAAAAGTAATGCATTATTAACTCTTACATGAAAGTCTCCATAATTTTTTTCTAAATCTGAAATGTATCTAACAACTAATACCAAAAAGGAAGCCATACTCCCTGCCATTGAGTGACTTCTGACTCATGATGTCTCCGTGGGACAAGGAAGAACTGCCCTTGGAGGGTGTGTCAGTGTCTGACTGCCAAGCAAAAGGTCAACAATTAGAAATCCCCAGGGACTCAGTGGGGGACCCTTTAAGACAGATAGTCTTGGAAAGCGTATGGTGGCACCTCACAAATCCTACATGCCAGGGAGCAACTATGGTGTCGTTGTCATTGCCTTTGCAGGCAGCAACAAGGTTAGAACTATTTATTTTGGTTTTTGTTGCTGTTGTTGTTGTTGTTAGCTCTATTATCTTTTATGCACTATTAATATTCAGTCTTCAAAGTTTAAATTATTTATAACACTCAAAAGTTAAACTGCAATTTGACTTTAAAATAAAAATGTTCTGTGTACGCATACTAAAATAGGAGTCTTGATATTTAGTTCATCACACACACACACACACACACACACATACACACACACCTCACTGCCCTGGATTCAAGTACAACACACAGAGACCCTATGGCACTGGGCAGAGCTGCTCTTAACATTTCTGCAGTTCTAAATCCTTACAGGAGCAGAAGGGCTCACTGTCCTCCCATTCAGGGACAGTAGGTGGGAACTACAGGCCTGTGGCTAGTGCCCCGATGTGTCATACACTAAGTCCCCAGGACTTCTTTCCCAATTTGAAGATAAGCTTTAAGCACACCAAAAGAAACCCCGATGCTGACTTACAGCGAACCCTTGTGGATTTCTGAGACTGTAACTATTACGGGAGCACATAGCTCAGACTTTGTCCCAGTGAGCTGTTGATAATGCCAGCGCCTGAGCTTGAGCTTCACAGCTCACCGTGGCACAACTATGAGCCAGACTCCCGAAATAGTCATCCTACTGTGTGTCTTTGAAGGAGTCAACACAACCCCCTAATGTTTGCCAAGTAACCCTCCAGTGCTCTCTGAGATCAAAGAAAGAAAATGGCCTCCAGGAAATGAAACTATGTTTCATTGTGTTTGCTAAGATTTCTACCAAATGCTTATAGAGCATGTTGTGAGGACACAGGGTAGAAGAGGAACAGTGCCATTTGGTCAAATTTGATGATTCAGGAAGCCTCCCTTGAGACCAAGCTTCATTTTGTCCACTGAGATGCACACAGCAGGACTGTAGAAAATGAGCTGAGGAAGGTCAGTGAAGGCAGGATAGCTAGTCAAATTCTTGACTTGATCAAGGAAATTTCAAAGTGACGGGAGCTTTCTGTGACAGACTTGGAACTAGGTATAAATAGAATATCAGTTTTTCAGGGACTTCCTCTAGTTTCGAATACTAGATGCTTAATTTTCCATGATAAATTTTAGTAGAAGAAAAATATATTTAGTAAATATTTTGAAAATGCTGCTGCAATCTTGGCACTCTTACATATGCATTAAGACTATACTTTCCATGTTAAAGGATCCAAATGTACGTAATATAATCATGGTTTATGGGCAGTCTCTACCTTGAAAAGATCTACCAGTAAGCTGGGAATTAAGAACTCAAAAGATTAGCACACAGTCAATACTCTGTTCTTACGTATAAAATGCTGGTATGTTCCGCAGTTAAAGGTGAAGTGTTCTTTAGCCTTAAAACCAGAGTAAAGTCCTTTAAGTGTAAGACCAATTTTTTTTTCCAGGCCTGGTTTGTTGAGCCATTTATTTGCCTTCCTTTTCTTTAAACAGTTGATCATTTTCTCAGATTGATCTGTCATGTAGGCACGTCATGTGCAGCTGTGAGCAAAAATGGAATTCCGGTACCTCTAGTTGCATTTGTCCAGAGACTGAAATTTAGAAATGAAGAGAAGGATGGTGGGAGACACAGAGAATGCCATCGAACCCTCTTGGATCAGTCACTTCCTGCTTTCCTGAGACCAAAATGACCCTATGAGTAACACCTGCCAATCCCCTTCATATCTATCTGTTTTAATCAGATAGTCTATTGAGTTTGGCAGTGGGGTGGGGGTTGGGGGGCAACAAAGAGAAAACTAATCTCAAACTGAAATTTACCAATAAGATCAAAGGAGTTAGTAATATCTTTCACCAGTTGTGAAAAATCTGTATTCTAGGCCTCCAATCGGCCTCACTCAAGCCTAGCTCATGCAATATATTCATTATCCAAGAGGTCAAAAAAAATGAAATGTCAGGGTGAGGCCTTCATCACCATCTCTATCACCATAGTTACTGTTTGCGATGGTCGGTGGGTAGTGATGCATCATTGGTGGTCTTACCTGCCATTCAGTTGGTCTTCATCTCATGGTGACAACATGCAAACATTATGTTCACTGAGCCCTGTCCATGGTATATGACTATTGACAAGGCCTTCAGTTGACTGTGAAATTTTTTTAAAGTGCTCTCAAATTTCTATGTACAAGTATTACTCCCAAAAAGTCTAAAATGTAATAGCAGCAACAACCTCCAAGTTTAAATTCTATGATACTCAAGCTTAGATTTTTTTATATCTAATCTATTTTTGGTGATAACTTTACTTTTATAATTCACTGTACATTAAATAAGTGATTAGCTTTACTCCTTTGCTTATTTCCAAAATAAAATAATAACTTTTAAAAAATTCTAATAAGAAAGATTATTAATTCAGCATTATTAGTTGTCTACAATTGCCATAACATAGAAGGGATCATATTTAGAAATCAAAACTCACTGGAGACATCATTTTTACTATGTTCATATGTGCTTGTAGTTTCTAATTGTGCAGGTATAAGAAGCCTTGTTCCTAATTCCTAAGCACTTTATTGAGCTTCTGACTCCTAATACATTTTCATTAAGAGTTCCAAGGTGTTAAGTCCAAAACTAAATTGGACTTTCACTAAGCAAGCATGAACTTTCACCCTGGGCAAATCTACGTGCACCTGCTCAAATTAGTAGCAATCTGGGCATTACTCTTGAACTTTGTTCTCTATCTTCATTCAAACGAGTACATACTCTTACTAATTTCTCTTTTTTCACTCTCATTAATTTTGCAATATTTAAAGGTCCCACATCAGTGAGTGCTCTCTTATTTGGCCCAATATTAACGATAGGGAAATTGTCGCTTGGTAGTGGTTAAAATGAAAACAATCAGGTTAAAGCAAATCTGGGAAATACTACATAATACATGTCCATTTTAAATAGTCACCTTATATGAGGGTAAGTCAAAGGATATAGATGCCAACTCATAGAAATTATTATTGAACAAATACATCATAAGGTGAAGCTATAGCTGCTGTTTCAATTTTATATCAATTTACTCCCTCAAACAGTCACCATGATCTTCTTATTTTTTAAATCATTTTATTGGGGGTGCTTTCAACTCTTGCTACAATCCAAACATCAATTGTGTTTGACATATTGCGACATATATCCTAGCATCCTTTTCTCTATATTAACTTTTCATTGAGTCCTTGGGATCAGCTCCTTTTTAAAAAGATTTTCTGTTACTCCACGCCCTGCCAACCCTCCTCGTCCCTTGATAGATAGATAGATTTTTAATTAT
>PVJH01019851.1:0-41896 GCA_004026705.1 Nesogale talazaci | reverse complement strand
GGCAAGCCATTATTTCAGGTTATGCAAGCTTTTCTGGCTATATGAAAGTGCAACTTTCAACTTCCTTATTTTTAAAATGGTACGTACCATCAGTCACTAATCCTCCTGAAATTTGTCTCCTTATAGTCTGTGGCTTTCACCCTCACATTTGGGCAGGTCTCAATTGTAATGGCTGAGGTGAAGCTACTGAATTTTAAGCTCAGCAGCAGTTAATTCAATTTGGAGCTTCTCCAGTATGTCCATGGATATGACTCTGACCATATCTTAGTATATTATGACACTTTTGTGATAGTGGAGATTAACTGGGAGGCAGGTGGGAAAGAAAGCAGATAAAGAATGGAGGGGGGGGACATAGGTTTTTACTGTCTTTTCTCCCAAATTATTAACTATGCTAGTTATAATCCATGGATATCTATTTTCCTTAAAAATATCTAACTATAGAAATGAGTAAGTAGGCTGAGCCCCAGTGGCCTAGTGGTTGTGTGCAGGACTGCGGCCCCCAGGGTTGCTGGTTCAAATACAGCAGCAGCTCTCTCAGGAGCAAGGCTGGGTTTCCTACTCCCACCAGGGCAGTGATGCCACCAAGAAAAAAAAAGAGAGAAATGAGTAAGTAGGTTTGTATGTAGAGCCACTCCCATAACCAAAGTCCCTACTATTGCAAAGGTCAGCCTGCTATCAACTAAGGAATATATAAGTAGATACTTTTCATATCCATGTTGGTTTCTATAAACAAGTCAGAAGACAAACTCTAGATTACAATGTTCTTTAAGAAATAATAATGGGATGCAATGTATGGATTGTGATGAGCATTGTACGAGCCCCCAATAAAATGATTTATTAAAAATAAATAAGTAAAAATGGCTCTTCAGTCCATTCCAAGTTATAGAGCTGTGCTCCCCACAGTTTCCAAGGCTGAATTTGTTGGAAGTAGGTTGCCAGCCTTTCTGTTAGGGTGAACCTGAACCTCCAACTTTTGTTAGCAGTCACACAGTCAAGTGTTAACCCTTTGCACTGCCCAGGCACTCCATTGACAATGCAGACCAAACCCAAACTCGTTGCCCTTGAGTCGATGCTGATTCACACCAATCCTATGGGAGAGGTCAGAACTACGCCTGTGCCATTCTAAGATTGCAAGCAGAAAGGCCGTCTTTCTCCTGAGAAGTGACGGGCAGTTTCTAAGTGCTGGCCTTGCAGCTTGCAATCCAACACCTAAACAACTCGCCACCAAGGATCCTAAATAAAAAGAAGAGCAGGTTAAATGCTGTGATCTCATGCTTCATTAAGCTCTAAACTTCCATTTTAAACAGCCAGTTCTTCTAAACTTTCTAAACCTATTAACTTTCTTAATAAACTTCCTTTCCTCATGAATTTTGTCCCAGTTCTGTGTAGCCATTACAATGGATTTTTGGATTAAGGATAAAATAGAGAACATTAATGAAGAAAAAATAATAGTATCTTCATATTTTGTTTAGTAACTATTTCTGTGATTCTATAAAAAAGATATTTCATATTTTGCTTGCCTTCTTCCTCTTTTATTTTTTTTCTTTTAACTTTTCATTGTGAATTAGGTGGGGGGTTATATATCATATTTTTTGTGTTCTGCAACTTTAGCAGTGGTCATACTCCCCATTAGCTTACCCTTCATGGCCCCCCTTTTCTCAGTTCCCGTTGGTCAAATGTTATTTTCTCTTTCATCATTTAATATCCCTCTACCCTCAATTCTATTATTTCCTTTACTTCCATCACCTTCCTTCCCCTGGTAACCAGCAAAGTCTATTTGTTTTGATATGAAAAACCTTTATCTTACTTTTTTAAATAAAAATTATCTCATGCAATATTTGTCCTTTTGTGATCAATGATTGTCACTCACCATACTGTCCTCCAAAACCATAAATGTTGTTAGGTGTTTCACAGTTCTGTCATTATTCTTTAGCAATAAGTAGTAATCCATGGGGTATAGATAACAAAGTTTATTTATCCATTTTTCCACTGATGGGCATTTAAGTTATTTTTCATTTTCTTACTACTGTGATAACCACAGGTGTGTATATATCTTGTTCATGTTTCCTTCCATGTGTTTTTAGGGTAAACACTGAGTAAGGGTTGCTGGATCATATGGTATTTTTATTCTCATTTGTTTAGAGACGAATCATAGAGCCTTCCATAGTGGTTGTTCACTTTTACTATTCCCCCAGCAGTATAGGTAGGTTTCAGTTTCTCCATAGCCTCTCCAGTATTTCTTATTTTTGGCTTTGTTTTGTTTTTCATCTTTGCTATCAATGCTGGCATGAGGTGGTAGCTCACTGAATTGCATCTCTCAAATGGCTGGTGACCATAAGCATTTCTTCTTATGTTTCTTGGCTGTCTGAGTGTCTTCTTTAGTGAGTTTTTGTCCTTTGCCCATCTCTTCATTGGATTGTTTGTATTTTTCTTACTGAGTTGTTATGGTTTTCCATAGAGGCTAGAGACTGGTCTTTCTCCATTGTAGCCAACACTTTTCACTATCTTCCTCTTACTCTATTGAAGGAGTTTTTATATACACACAAGTCTCATTCTTTTTTTTAAAAAAAGAGTCATATCATACATTTCAATAGTTCAATCATATTAATAAGAGTCATACAATCATCTCATCAACCTCAGAATAATTTATTTCCTTCTTGTACCTGTTGTCATCAACCCAGCACTTCCCCACAAACTTCCCTGCCATACCCCTTAGAAACTACCATTGCAGTCACTGCCTCCATAGATCTATCCATCCTGGATTTCATCTACAATAAAACATAGAAAGCAAAATACAGAAAAACAAAAGAAGCTTAACAAACAAACAGTACTATAGTCTTCATTATAGAAATTCTGTTTACACCCCTGGTCAGTGGTGAGTGAGAATTTACTGGAAGTCTAATCTTTATGTGGACCCTGCGAATGGATTTTTGGGATCCCACTGTCATCCATAGTCTTCTGAAGTCTTAGTCTTTTTTACTAAAGCCTTATTCTTAAGAGACCCTGGTCATCGATTTTTCTTATGCTGTGTGTGTATTTTTCCTTGTTTTAATAATGTGTTTTTCTCCTTTATTAGGGTCCTTAGCTATTTACATTTAAATTGTTAATGTCTTGATTACCTTTTTGTCTGGAATAAGGTTTAGGTGCTACTTCATTCTTCTGCAAATAGAATCCAATTTTGCTAGTAGTATTTGTTTAAAAGACTATATCTTTTCCATTTTGTGTTTTTCTACCCCTTGTCAAAAATCAATTGTCTTTGGGGGGATGGATCTATTTCTGGGTTCTCTAGTCTGTTTCATTGGTTTATTTATTATTTCATTATACCAATACTCAGCTGTTTTCTTTTTTTTTGGAGCGGGGGGGGGAGCATCACTGCCCTCTGGTGGGTGTGGGAGGCCCAGCCTTGCTCCTGAAGAGCTGCTGCTGGATTTGAACCGCCAAGCCTTTGGGCCACAGTCCCGCACTCAGCCACTAAGCCACCGAGGATCAGCCCCCAACTGTTTTCACTACCATGATTGTGTAGTAGCTTTTGAGACTGAGAAGAAAGCAACCTCTTCCTTTGTTCTGCTTTTGTAGTGCTTTGCTTTTCTCTGTCTCTTTATTACTCATATAAAATTATTGATTAGGTTTTTCCATTTCTTTAAAGAATTATGCTAAAATCCTGTTGCAAATTGCATCATATTTACAGATGGCTTTGCATAGTATTGACATTTTTTAAATGTTAAATCTTCCTATCTATGACCATGAAATATTCTTCCATTTATGTGGGGTTCTTTTGTCTTCTTGTAGTAGTGTTTTGTAGTTGTCATCATGCCAGTCTGTGATTCTCTAGTAAAATTTATTCACATGTCTTTCATTTTTTAGTGGTTATTGTAAATAGTATTGTTTTTATTTCATTTTCAGAGTTATTTTTCTTCATATACAGGAATCTGACTGATTTTTATATGTTGATCTTGTACTCTATCACATTGCTGAATCTTCCAATAATTTATAATAATCTTCTTGTCATGTGTTTTGAATTTTCTACATCTAAAATGATATCATCTGCATATAGAGAATTTTGCTTCTTCACCAACTTGATTACCTTCAATTTATTTTTATTACTAATAACTCTAACAAACAAGACAGCACAATATTGAATAAAAGTGATGATAAAGGACATTCTTGACTGGTCCTTTTACAAGGATAGTGCTCTTCCTTCCTTCCAACTGAGCAAAATGTTGGCCACTGGTTTTACACATGTGGCCAGTATTATGTTGAGAATTTTTCCTTCTATTCCTATTTTGTTGAGTACTTTTATCAGGAATGGGTGTTGGGTTTTGTCAAATCCCCTTATTGCATCAATTATTATGATCATTTAGTTCTTCACTTTTCTCTTTTTTATCTAATGGATTACTTTACTAAAGTTGGATTATCCTTGCTTACCCGGTATGAATCCCAATTGAATATATTATGTTATTTGTTTTTTCTTTTTGTTGGACTCTATTGATAGAATTTCTATAAGAATTTTTGCATCTATATTCATAAGGTATATTGGTTTGTAATTTTTTGGGGGGAGTTTGTTTGTTTGTTTTTGTGGGCATCACTGCCTCTGGTGGTCGTGGGCGCTACCTAGCCGCCGCTGAATTTGAACCGCCAAGCCTGCGGGCTGCAGTTCCGCAATCAACCACTTAGCCACCGGGGCTCAGCCCGGTTTGTAATTTTTCTATTCCGGCAATGTCGTTGCTGGTTTTGATATCAGGGTTATACTTGCTTCATAAAATGACTAATGGAGTCTGCCATCCTTTTCTGTGTTCTGGGATAATTTTGCCATAATGTGGATGCTGAAGTAAAATAGTCATTCCTAAAATGTGGGAAAGCAGATGGATTCTTGTCTTTTACTGAACTCTAGCCTCAATCTAAGAACGGTGAGTTCTTATAACATGGCTCTGATCAATACTTGCCTTCATGAAATGATTACTGAAGATAAGGTTCTATAGCAAAGTATGATAAAGAAAGCAGATGGTGCCTGGCTATCAGTTGGATGAGTGGTTAGTATCTTAAAGGCTGCATTCAAACAAGCAGCCATTGAAGAGAGGCATCTAGTAAGTCCCCATAGAAGAAGCACCCCGGCCTGTTTGATCCAAAGATGACAATAACAAAATCCACATATGAAGAAGGGGGAAGTATCAGAGCTGAAATTGTGAACACCCATTTTGTAGAAGGATGTGGAGGACAGGAGGAGCCCAAAGTCCACCTGCAGAGTATCCAGTCAGAATGAGATCCACTCTATCCACAATCAAGGGACCTGAACAGCATTATTACCAGACAGAGATTACTCTAAACTTGGTTATTGTGGATCAAACCATGGTATAATATACTTGGTCAGTTGACCTTCCTCTTGACCCAATCTGAATCTTCTCCAGGCTGACATATTTCTCACCTGTTCCAGGAAAAACATTTCTTCTCTGACCATCTAAATGATGATGATAGTCTTTACTATGCTTTATTTGTATTTTTATCTTGTATTATTATTATTGTTTTCTTCTTGCTGTTTTGTTTTGTTTTTGTTGTTTCCCAGTTTGTAACACACAAGAGTGGATACATAGAGACAATAACTGATGCAATGGTTTATCAAGGATGTGGAGGGGGTATGGGAGGTGGAGAGGATGAGGGGATTTGAGGAACAAACAATGAATGCAGGAGGGGAGAAGGAGCACTAGAACTGCCTGCGATGATGTATATAGAACTCTCTTTTAAAGCTATTTTACCATAAAAGAGTATGGTATGTGAATATTGTATCAAGAAAACTACTGAAAAGAAAGAAACTAAACTTCACCCACGGTTTCCATAGGTGAAGGAGAAAGTTGTTGCTTAGGGGGCATTGAGTTTATTATGTTAATGGTGGCGGAATAATTTGGAAAAGGTTATCAATAACGGTGTACAACATAAAGAGCATAATCAGTGGCACTAAATTATACATATAGAAGTTGTGGAATTGGGGAATGTTTTGTTGTGTATATGTCTGCCACAATTAGAAAAAAATGGATAACAATGAGGACAAAGAAGAAGAATATGTTATAGAATGGAATGTGATGGTAATTACACAACTTTTTTGAAATGATGGAATTGTTGTGCTTAATTCAGTTTAATGACAAAATTTGCAGGCACCCTCCAATAAAATGCCTAATAAAAAAGAAATAATGGAATTATTGAATTGTGTGTTATGTAGATGAAGTCTTAGTAAAACTGTTGAAAAAAGAATTTTTGCATCTATGATCATAAGAGATATTGGCTTGTAATTTTCTGTTCTAGTAATATCATTGTCTAGTTTTAGTATCAGGCTATGCTTGCTTCACAAAATGAGTAATAGAGTCTGCCTTTTTTTCTAATTTTAGGATAATTTGAGTAGTGTTGTAGTCAACTGTCTTTGGAGTGCTTGGTAGAACTGCTGATAAAGTTGTCCGGTCCTGGATTTCTTTTCTTTGTGTGAGTTTTTAAGTAATCTAATCTAGATTATTAAAAATCTATAGAACTGAGAGCAAAAATGGATTCCACATTTGAAGAAGGTAACTAGCGTTACACGGAGAGGGGGCATACAGACAATGAAATGCTTACGCCCCAGTGAGCCCATGAGAACAGAGGTCATCTGGTCCCAGTGGCTGCTGACTGGATGTAGGCTGTGGGAGCAGCAAGGACACTGAGCCAGAAACCTTCTGCATATTCCGTAGGTGGGCACCCCTGCTGGGATCCCTAGCTCAAAGCCACCATCACTATAACAATGAAGTGAGGCCCTGCGAAGTTTCTGGACTGTTGTTGTTCTTGGGCCCCAAGACTTACCGTCAGCGCTCACGGAAATGTTTTATGGGGTTTTTAAAATAAGGGCCATCTCCTGTGGTAAGCCTTGGCTTCCACAGATAAAAATACACATAAAGCATATTAAAGACTATCATCATCAGAACAGCTCAGGAGGATGCACCTGCCCTGCTGCTTGCTTGTCTTTCTGCCCCGGAGCCACGGCCAAGGCACAGCTGAAAGTCAGTCTGTGGATGAGAAAGATTGCCCTCAGAAGGCTGGATTTCTAAGAGGTTTTAAAAACAAGCCTCTGCGTGAAAACAGTAGCAAGGGAGATAAGGCGGCCTAGAAGTCTGTGTCATGTGTTATTTATAAAGTGGTTTTCGAACTAAATCGTGACCTGTGAAGAAGAGGAACGTGAGAAAAAGTGATTAGAAAACACAGTTATGATAACGACCTGGTCTTATTGGACAAGAAAATGGAGTCTTGGAAGCTCTACTGGGCCACAGGAGGTGCCCAGGTGGCCCGCTGGTTAAGCGCTCAGCTGCTCTCTCGAACCAAAAGGTTGGAGAGTCAAATCTAGCAGCTGCTCTGTGGAAGAGAACACCACAGCTGCCTTGCTTTCCACAGTGCTTCTCCACCTTCCTCACATCGCCACCCATCAATCCAATTCCTCATGTTGTGGTGACCGCCAGCCATAACATTGTTTTCATTGCTACTTCCTAACTGTCAGTTTGCTATTGTCACGAATCGTCAGATAAACATCTAAGGGGCAGGATGTATTTTCACTGTTACAAATTGAACTTAATTAAAGCCTACGGATCAATTACAAAAGCAATATGTAATTGTATATTGTGAAATATTTTTTTCTAAGTAAAAAAAAATTTTTTTACAGGTAAATGAAATTTTATCTTGAAAAAAATCTTTAGTAGACCTGTTGAGCTTTTCTAGGTAGATAGTGTGTTTCTAGAAATTTGTTCATTTCTTCTAGTTTTCAAATATTTTAGGGTACAGTCCTTCATAGTATTTTGTGATTATCATTCTTATTTCAATTTATTCTGTGGTGCTGTTACCCATTTCATTTCTTATTTTCGATATTTGCATTTTCTCCTTTTTCCTATACCAGTGATTTGTGAACTTTTAAAAATCTTTTCAAAGAACCAATTTTTTTTGTCTTGTTGAATTTTTCTGTTGTTTTTGGATTTATTTATTTTTGCTCTGATCTTAATTTTTTTTTCTTTGGTTGGCTGGAGATTTATTTATCTGCTCTTGTTTTAATTTTTTAAGATGTTGATATTGGCTATTTTTTAATATGAGCATTTATTGCTATAAATTGTCCTGTGGACAGATATTTTGCCAAAGGTTTTGGCATATTATATTTACATTCTCACTTGTTTCAGAGAATTTTAAAATTTCATTCTTCATTTCTTTAATTACCCAGTATCTTAAGCAGAGTGTTGTTCAATTTCTTTTTGTTGTTGTTCAATTTCTATGTATTTAATCTTCCCCCCCCCCATGATCTTCCTATTGTTGAAATTTTCCTTTATAGTGTTGTGATCTGAAAAAATGGTTTATAATATCTTGATGTTTAAAATTTTGTTAAAGCTTGCATTATTGCACTGGAAAAGAATGTATCATGTCTTTTGGACCATAAGGCATCATACCTGACCATAAGATACACCCAGTTTTTAGAGCAGAAAAACAAGAAAAAGATATTCTGAACCAAATAGTACCAGTATACTAAAATATTTATTAAGATAAAGCAAAATATGGTGATATTTAATGGCATAAGCTCAACAGTGGTGTGAAGATTCATCATCACTCTCATTAACAAATGAGGGGAGGTGTGCATTGTGCCGATCATGTGAACTGACTGACCTTGAGACTCCAGGAGGCTGGACTTCCCCTGAACACACAGCAATCCACAGCATGCAAACTGCAGTGGACAGTCAGTGGGCGCATGGGATCATAAACAAATGTTCTGGGCTACCACACCTTTGGTCCATAAGACGCACCCTCGTTTTCCCCCTACTTTAGGGGAAAAGTGCATCTTATGGTCTGACAAATACGGTAATTAGACTTTCCATTACTGCGATTGTACTTCTTTGCTCTTTGAAATATTATCTCAGTGTTGATCTGAATTATCAGAGCTGTGTTGTTGGTTGTTTGTTCACTTGCTTGTTTGGAAAGGTTTCTTTCTGTCTTTTTCCTGTAGTCCGCTTGATCTTTTTCTCCATCTGTTGAAAATACTCCAATTATTCTTATTATTATTTTTAGTTCTTTTTAAAATCATTTTATTGGGGATTCATACAACTCTTATCAAAATCCCTATATACATCCATGTGTCAATCACATTTGTACATTTATTGCCATCATCACTCTCAAAGCATTTTCTTTCTACTTGAGCCCTTGGTATCAGCTCCTCATTTTTCCCCCTCCCTCCCCACCTCCCATGAGCTCTTGATAATTTATAACTTTTTATTATTTTGTCATAGTTTACACTGTCCGGTGTCTTCCTTCATGCACTTTTCTACTGTTCATCCCCCAGGAGGGGGTTGTATGTAGATCACTGTGATCAGTTCTCCCTTTCTACCCCACCTTACCCTTACCCTCCTGCTATCACTACTCTCATTATTAGTCCTGGGGGGGGGGGGGTACCTGTCCTGGATTCCGGTGTTTCCAATTCCTATCTGTACCAGAGTACATCTTCTGATCTAGCTGAATTTGGAAGGTAGAATTGGGATCATGATAGTGAAAAAAAGGAATGCATTAAAAGGCTAGAGGAAAGTTGTATGTTTCATCGGTGTTGTACTGGCTCATCTCCTCTCGGCCACTCTTCTGTAAGGGGATGTCCAGTTGCCTACAGAGGGGCTGTGGGTCTCCACTCCGCACTCCCCTTCATTCACAATGATACAATGTTTTGTTCTTTGATGCCTGATATTTGATTCCTTTGACACCTCGTGGTCACACAGGCTGGTGTGCTTCTTCCATGTGGGCTTTGTTGCTTCTCAGCTAGATGGCCGCTTGTTTTTTTCCACCCTTTAAGACCCCAGATGCTGTATCTTTTGGTAGCCAGGCACCATCAGCTTTTTTCACCACATTTGCTTATGCACCTGCTTTGTCTTTGGCAATCATGTCAGGAAGGAATGCTAGTGTAACAGAAAAAATAGTGTTCTTGTATTGAGGGAATACTTGAGTCCAGGCCCAATGTCCATCTGCTAGCTTAATACTACTTCTTCTAAATTTCTTTGTTAGTAATGCTAATGCCTTTTCTTCCTCAGAAAGTTTTTTGGGGGGAGGGGCGGTTCTGTATATGTGTCCCTTGTTTGTGCCATTCTTTTGTTTCTTCATGTGAGCTGAGACTATCTATTGTCTTTGTGAAATTGTGATGTAACAGTTGGAAATGGGAGGTTGGCTGGGTCATGTGGAGACAATTGACTGGGAGTGTGAAAGATGAATAACAAAAATAAAATGAAAAGCAAACAAGTAGTCAAACAAAAAATAACAATAATAAGTAGATGAAAGTAGAAACTTTTAAAATAGAAGACCTAACGGAAAGCAGTAACTGCTTCCTTTTCAGTCAACAGGATGTGTTTATCAATACACTGCTCTAAGGTACTTGTAGGAGTGTGGGGGCTGCTTTGCTGACTTTAAGGGGAAAAAACCTAAGTCGGCCCAGTCAGTTCCAAGACCTAGGATTCTGTTACTGTGTGCGTACGACTTCTCGTCACTTTAGAGAATAGCCCTAAGCCAGCATATCCAGGACCAGAGCTGCAGAGTACAAGAATGTGTGCAGCCTGGCTATTGTACCAACTTTAAAAAGTGGCTCTAAACCAGCTCTTTCAGGCCCAGAGCCATAAAGCCCACAAATTCATGCACCTTGGCTCTCCTGTTACTTTAAAAATTAGCTATAAGTTGGCTTTTTTTGGCCTATAGCTGCAGAATCCATGAATCCATGAGCACTCCAGCTCTTCTACCACCTTAAAAAGTATCTAAGCCAACACATTTGGGCCCAGGCCACTCTTAGTTTCCACTCGCTACACCTGTGCCAAATAAGGTTTTCGAGCTGCTGCCAGGAGTGAACATGTGGACCCAAGACCCCTCTGTGTACCAGAGATCCCTGGGGAACCAGTAATTTTTCAGTCACACCCACAACAATCACTCCTGGTGTTGGTGTTAAGCTCACCTTTTTTTTTTTTTCTTCTTCGGAGATTCAGGACTCCAGGTAGTCCTTCCATGTGTGCTTTAGTATATCTGTCGAAGTGATCAGCGTTTTTCTTCTTGTCTGTTCTCAGGTGGGTAAATTACATGACCACAGGTAGGCTAATGAAAGAAAAGCGAAAACCAAAACATTCCAGACTCCTGTGTGTAAGACATGTCTTTGGATTTCCCATGCAAAATCATATTTAAATATTACAAATACCATTGTTGCCGTTCTCAACCAAAGTCACACACACTGAGTCAACTCCAGTTAATAATGACCCTATGGGACAGGGTAGAACTGCCCCAGTTGCTTTGCAAGACTGTGGTTCTTTTTACTTGTTCATAGCATTTCATTGGGGTCGCTTACAACTCTTGCTACAGTCCATATCTTGCCATCATTCTTTTCTAGACATTTACTTTTGATTGAGCCCTTGGCATCAGGTCCTCTTCCCCATCACCCCCTCCCCCCGCCACTGTCACTCTTTAAAAAAACAGTTTTATTGGCACATAATCCATGTATTATGCATTCAATAGTTCATCCTATCAAGAAGAGTTGTACAATCATTACAAGACTGTAAGTCTTTACAGAATAGAAAGCTTCATTTTTCTTCCATGGAACAACCGGTGGTTTTGAACTTCTGAGCCTGCAGTTTAGTAGCCCAACACATAATAATCATTATACTGCCAAGGTTCCTTATTTTTCTATTAGATGATAATGGCACTTTACACACATTCTGCCTCACTCTCTATGACTCCAGTCATAGAATGCAATGTGTACTTTCTGATGTATGGTTGTTCAGTCATTCATCTGTTCAATAAATATTTCCTGGGTCAATGTAACATATGAGGCCTTCCTTAAGTCCTAGAAATACTACTATAGAACCACTCAGACAGACGCAGTCCTTGATATCAACGATCCCATCTGAGGTCTAGTGAGGTACACCACCACTCGGTGCAACTGATTGACTGACCATCGACATCCTTGCATAAAATGAAAGTCTGTTCTTTGGAGAAAGTAAAGCACAGCCTCTAGACTGAATCCACCAGGAACAGCTGAGGACAGAGGTACTGTACAACATCAAAGAGCAAATGGGGAGAAAATACTGAGACACCCCTACCCGCCATACACACAGCTCTATCTTAGTACAAGTACTCTAGACAAGCAAAACCAATAAGATTAAGTAGAAGAAAGGTAGTTGTTCCACCCGCTGGTTATCACACTATGGTAATTTCTGAGATGCTGTAATACTGGAAGCTATTTTTCTAGTATTTCAAATACCAGTAGGGTCAGCCTAAGTGGAAAGGTTTCAGCAGTGCTTCCAAGTTAGAAACAGAGAATGTTAAAAAAAAAAAATAGGCTGTCCATTTCAGAGGAACTAGCCACCCAAAATCTTATAGATAGCACTATAACATTGTCAGATACTGACAACCTCATAAAAAGAAGCCGAACTGGGGCTGAGCCCTGGTGACGTAAGTGGTTGAGTGCGGGACTGCAGCCCGCGGGCTTGTCGGTTCAAATCCAGTGACTGCTCTCAGGAGCAGCACTGGGTAGCACCCACGACCCCCAGAGGAAGTGATGCACCCCCCCCCCCCAAAAAAAAGAAGCTGAACATTTTCCGAGATGGTATCAGAAGATGAGCCCCTCTGGTAGAACAGCAATCAAAATACAACTGAGGAAGAACTACCTTCTCAAAGTATGTCATTGGAGTAATTAAAGCCTATGGGAGTAAATCTTCTAGAAACTTCATTTGCTAATGAGAACCAAGACAAAGTGATAAGAAACAGCTTAACATCAATTAATAACTGCAACTTGGAATAGGAAAATCACATACTGTCAAAAATTAAATACAATACATAAAGATTGTTATTCTATTTTTTAGTGAACTGAAATGAACTGGTGGTTGAAGTTGTCAAGGATTTTCCTGTGTCTTGCTTGTATTTTGCTTGAATGTACAATCAATGATCATGGAAGCAGCAGTCAAGCGATCAAAAGACACATTGATTGGGTAAATCTAATTCACAATTACTCTTTCAAGCTTTGAAAAGCAGGAATGTTACTTTAAAAGACTAAGGTGTGTCTTACACACACTGTGATATTTTCAGTTGCTTCATATGCATGTGAAAGTTGAACTTGAATAAGAAAGATGGGAGATAATCAAAGCATTTGAATTACAGCAGTGGCAAAGAATACTAAAAGTACAATGGATTGCATAAGAATAAGCACATCTATCTTGGAAGAAGCACAACCAGAATGCTCTTTAGAGGCAAGGATAGTGAGACTTGGTCTCAAGTATTTTGTACATGTTGTTGCAAGAGACCAGTTCCTTCATGCTTGATAAAGTAGAGGGGCAGTTGTATTAGTTGGGTTTCACTAGAAAAATGAATTCATTGACACTCATATGTGGTATGAGAGAACTTAATATGAAAAAGTAATTGTATATTATGAAAACATCATAGCCTAGTCCAGATCAAGACCATAAGAAAGCTGATAGTGCCCAGCTATCAAAAGATATAGCATCTGGAGTCTTAAAGACTTGAAGTTAAGCAGTGGCAATCTAACTGAGAAGCAACAAAACCCACATGGAAGAAGCACACCAGTCTGTATGATCACAAGGTGTCAAAGGAATCAAATATCAGGATCAAAGAAAAAAAATCGTATCATTGTGTGCTCACCTTCCCTATTTGATCACTGAAGACAAATGAGTGCATCAGCAAATGTGGTGAAGAAAGCTGATGGTGCCCAGTTATCAAAAGATAAAGCATCTGGTGCCTTAAAGGCTTGAAAGTAAACAAGTGGCCATCCAGCTCAGAAGCAACAAAGCTGAAATGGAAGAAGCACACCAGCTTGTGGGACCAAGAGGTGTCAAAGGGACCAGGGATCAGGCATTAAAGAACAAAAAATCAAATCATTGTGAATGAGGGGGAGTGCAGATTGGGGACCAAGAACCATCTGCAGACAACTGGACATTCCCTTACAGAAGGGTGCTGGGGAGGAGATGCAGTCAGGATGTAGTATAGCAACAATGAAACATAACTTTCCTCTAGTTCCTACATGCTTCCCCTTTGCCTCCCCTCTCCCCTGACTATCGTGATCCTAATTCATCCTTACAAATCCAGCTATGAAGAGGATGCACATTGGTACAGATAAGAACTAGAAACACAGGGAATCCAGATGATCCTTTCTGGACCAGTGTTGAAAGTGGCAATATCTAGAGGGTGTACAGAGGGTGGGGTAGAAAAGGGGATGTGATTACAATGATCTACATATAACCTCCCTAGGGGTCAGACAACAGAAAGTAGGTGAAGGGAGATATCAGACAGTGTGAGACATGACAAAATAACGATTTTTAAATTATCAAGGTTCATGAGGGAAGAGGCAGCGGGGAAGAAGGGGTAAAAATAAGGAGCTGATACCTAGGGCTCAAGTAGAAAGCAAATGTGTAGAGAATGATGATGGCAACAAGTGTACAAATGTAGTCTGCATACACTAGATGTATGTATTGATCATGATAAGAGTTGTTTGAGTCCCCAATAAAATGATTTTTTTAATGTAACAGTCATTGTTTTATATATAAGCAGAGATAGCAGCACAGGCTGTTTTGCCCAGCTTTTGAGGAGCAACAGAAATATACCTTTCTAGCAAGCAGCTGAGACAGTCACTGCATGCCTCTATGATCTGACACCAGTAAGTAATTTGATTACACACACACACACCCATTCAGTGGGGCCCTGAGTATTTACTGGTAGTGTGGGTAGGTTGGTACATGCAGCCCAATTGTGTCCATGCCTTGTATGCAGGTCCAGATGTCTTTCCATAAATCCATTCTCCAGAGACGCCCCCAGGTCCACAAGTCAGCCCTAGGGGTTTTTTTTGCCCTTGTGCTGACTATCATATAAGTCCTTTGCACACTGCCAAAGTTTTAGGGCTAGAGGCATGCATCCAGACCCTCCAGGTGACCCTTACTTGTGCTCATAGACTTCTCTGCCCTTCCCCATTGTTGATCTATGTGACATATGTAGCTGACTAGATAGCCATTGCCATTCATTGGAAAGGGTTTTCTTGAGCCAAACCTCTGTGTACCAGTCCTCTTCAGGAATGAGCCCCCAACCCCTCATATCAGGTTTTCCTATATGGTAGGTCTGAACTTTGTGCTCAAAGATCTGGTATACCTCAGAGAACTCACTTCTCTGCTGTAGGTATGCCTGCCCCTTGGTTATTGTCCTATTTATGCCCCCACCACCTGACTGTAGTTTGTTGAAGCCCTTAACCCAGTCCTATATGGAATATGCCTGTACATCATGAAGACTCTTGTACACGGCACAGAGTTGTTTGTGCATAGACTTGTACCTGGTCTCTGCATCCTACCACACTTGGGACCAGAAACCCAGAGGAATGTGCCACCCGTGCTGCTGTTGCCACAGTTGAAACACACAGCCCTCTGGGTATCTAGTGACAGCTAGCTTGCTCTTTCTTGATAGGTCTCATCTGCCTCAAGGAATCAACCCCATATTACTCTTCTCTCTTCCAGCTGGTAAAAGATGTGTACTATTTGGGGAGAATGGGCAATGAAGAGCCTTCAATATCTTAACATGCCCAAGAAGGTCTGAGCTCTTTTCCTTTAGCAGGGCAGGAGTAGGTTCTGAGTTCATCAGTCACAGCTTTAGGAATCACCTTCATTTTATTCTTCAAATGCTTAAGAATTTGACCATTGATCCAGACCCTTTAGCCTGGAATTATTGAAGGCCCATCCTCATTAGTTCAGCTGTGACACAGAATGTTGGAGAGGGTCCAGAAAATCACAGGTACTACGTACTGCCATGTCCTTATTCCTCCCACCTGCAGACCATTTGCACCAGCCTCACAAGAAGGAAATGAACAACCTGCCCAGCATTGTAACCCCTGCCTGGGGCATTTCACAGAGCTTGTCTCCCTGAAAGTCACAGTCCTTTCACAGAGCTCATCTCCCCAGGAAAGGCACAGCCGCTCTTCCTAGCATTCTGGGAAGCAAGTTTGCAAAGCAAGACGATTTGCTAATAAGTTATCTCAAAACCCCAAAACACAGAAACCTCCCTCATTTTTATCAGCCCACATGCCCTTTAGCTCGTCCCCTATATAAGTCCCACCACCCGGGTTCCAGGCGCAGCTTCCATCACCTACTTGGTAACTTGCGGAACCAGCCAGGAGCTCAGATGCTCCTGTCCCTTTCCTATTCTCCCTTCCCTTTCTGGAAGTCCTTTTGCCTAAATAAAAGGCATCCTTTGCTTCACATTTTTGTCTGGCCTCTGGCCTTGCCCTGCGACCTCCGCGTCAACCTCTCATTAAGAGGCCCCTGAGAAGAGATGAGCCAGTCAGGGCGCAGTGTACCAGTGATCAAACATGCAGCTTGCCTCTAACTCCTAAATACTTCCTCTTCCCCACTCTCCCCCTCCCACTATGATGATCCCAATCCTACCTTACAAATTCGGCTCAACCAGAGGGTGTACACTGGAACAGATAGAAACCGGAAATGTGGGAAATCCAGGACAGATGATCCCTTCCCGATCAGTGGTGAGAGTGGCGATACTGGGAGGGTAGAAGGAAGGTGGGGTAGAAAGGGGAAACTGATTATAAGGATCTACATATAACCAACTTCCTGGGATATGGACAACAAGCAAGTGGGTGAAGGGAGACATCAGACAGAGTATGATTTGACAAGATAATAATAATCAAGAATTCATGAAGGGAGTGGGGAGTGGAAAAATGAGGAGTTAATACCAACAGCTTAAGGAGAAAGAAAATGTTTTGAGAATGGTGATGGCAACAAATGCACTTTGGGTACAATGGGTGGATTTATGGATTGTGATTAGAGTTGTATGAGCCCCCAATAAAAAGATTTTTTTAAAAAAAGAAGTCCCTGAAACTTGTGAATATTGGCATTAATTGAAGTGCACTCAAGCCCAGTATTCCATAGACAGAATGACCAAGTAGCCACGCCTCTGCTTGTACCTGGTAGTCAGCAGATCCACACCCAGTGATCAGGATTTGTCTGTATTAACTAAGCCACTGGAACAGGAATCGTGCAGGGAGGAGTCTCTACTTCCTCCTACGATTCCCATCCTCTGAGTGTGTAGAAGAATCCAGGTGGTTTCGGGAATTAGAGTTCCACTCCCTTCTCATGAGCACTTTCCACATCCACTGCCACCCTCTCACTTTCCCAATGGTGGTTTGCCATCACCAACATCAAGAAATCTGATATTTGGAAGCTAGCACTTCCAGGACTTTCTTGGTGCAAGTTACCTGCCTTTGTGTTCTGATTTCAATTCCTCTTCCAGCCAACTGTTGTATCTTCATTTGCATGGCCGTCTCTGCTTTCATGTGTCTCTGCTTTCTGCTTTCTTTTGTGGCACAGACCACACAAAAGAGACCGGACTATCTCAGCAGCCAGCACTTTGATATCTTTCTTAGTCTAATAACCCTTCTTCAATTCAGAATTCCTAGCAATCCTTACTACTAATGCACAAGTCCTCTGGTTTCTAAGGAATGAAATTTGGAAGCCAACAGTCATCTGGGGATTTTCCCTGCCATGGCCAGTTTCCCCATCCCATTTCTGAGACTCCTGGGATTTGGGGGTATTTTTAAATTTCCTGACTGGCTCACCAGTTATTTGGATTCAAAACCAAAAGGATAGGCTCCTTACACATAGGCTTCTGTATGGGCATGGCCTTCTCCTGAGAATTCTAGAAACTCCTGTAGTTTCCTCCTTGGAGGTGGGAGACACTTCTCTCTCTAGGCTTACTCCCTTAGTGACTTTCTACTGACAAGGCACATGACACTACTTCCTGGGAGCTGGAGAAGCCACATGGACCTACCCTGAAGCAACCAGACCCCTGGAGCCAGAGAAGTCACAGAGAGAGAGACCACTGCCAGTGCTGAGATGCTTACACGAGGCGGGCTCCACAACACTTCCAACCCACTGGCCTGTGAGCCTCTTGCATTTGGCATGATTGCATTTTGTGAATCTAAAGAGTACTTTATAGATTGGTATCAGACATATGGGCTAATGTTGGACCTATGGACTTGATCTGGACTGGGCTGGGACGTTTTCTCTATATTCAATTGCTCTTGAATATAAACCTCTTTCTTATATGCGTACCAGTGCCTATGTAGAGAAGTTGTTTCTCTAGTCTACTCGGACTAACACACATATATTCTGACTATATTCCATGTTCTATGAAGGGACATGTCTGCTCCACTCTCTTATTTCTAGTACTGCGACCACAGTGGGTATACGATAATGTTGAGAACAGTTCTTATATCACAACAGATTTGAGAGGGGTATGATCTGCAATGGGAAAACTTATGTACAAAAGAGACAGGCAAAGTTAGGGTTTTGAGGTCCCTGAAGCATAGACACTCCAGAGCCCAAGCTTTATTAGGAGAAGACTTATATAGTTTTTAGGTCATGGAGCCAGGATTACACAAAAGGCATTGTTGAGGCACACAAGTTCAGGTTATTAAAACACAGAGGAGAAGACATTTTTCAGGAAAATTAAAAACTGACAAGTTTACAGGTGGCAGCTTTCTGTAGCTTTGGCAAGAGAATAGGAGACAAAGTGTCTGTATTATCTTTTTCCCCCCAGGAATACAATTTATTCAAGTTCATCAATTGTTATTCTTTTGAAAATTATGATATATTTTATTATTCTGGATTTTAGAAGATAATGAGCTTTATACTATTTTTAGTTTTATACTATTTTGCTTAAATGCCATCAAACCAGATATTCTGCTAGGCTTTGAATTTTTTTTCAATAATTTTATTGGGGGCTCTTACAGCTCTTATAACATTTAATACATCATTTGTATCAAGCATATATGTACACATATTATCATATTCATTTCCAAATATTTCCTACGTGAGCCCTTGGTATAAGTTCCTCTTTCTGTCTCTTTTTGGGGGGTGGAGAACATCACTGCCCTCTGGTGGTCGTGGGACCTACCCAGCACTGCCCCTGAGAGAAGCCGCTGGATTTGAACCACCAATCCCACAGGCTGCAGTCCCGCACTCAACCACTTATGCCACCGGGGCTCAGCCCCTCCTTTTTGTATATAAATCATTTTATCAGGGGTTCATACAACTCCCATCAAGATCAGTACTTACATCAATTGTATGCAGGCCACATTTGCACACTTGTTGCCATCAGCACACTCAAAACATCCTCCCTCCACTTAGGACCCCAGTACCAGCTCCCCATATTTCCCCCTCTACCCCCTCCCCCTATCCCATTAACCCTTAATAATTTACAAATTGTTATTACTTTTTTATATCATATGCTGTTCAATGTGTACCTTCACTCACTTCCCTGTTGTCCATACCCCAAAGAGAAGGTTATATGTAGATTCCTGAAATTGGTTCTCCCTTTCTATTCCACCATCCCTCCACTCTCCCAGTATTACCACTCCCACTACTGATCCTGAGGAATCATCTATCCTAAATTCCCCTTGTTTCCAACTCCAGTATACATCCCCTGGTCTAGCTGGATTTGTCTGGTAGAATTGGGGTCATGATAGTGAGTGGGAGGAAGCATTTGAGAACTAGAGGAAAATTGCATATTTCATTGTTACTACACTGTACTTTGACTGGCTTATCTCCTCCCTGCAACCCCTCTTTAAGGGGACGTTTCTTTGCCTACCAATGAGCTTTGGGTCCCCAACCTGCACTCTCACTCATTTATAATGATATAATTTTTAGTTCTTTGATGCCTGATACCAGATCCTTTTGATATCTCATGGTCATACAAGCTGGTGTGCTTCTTCCATGTGGGCTTTGTTGTTTCTGAGCTGGATGGCCACTTGTTTACTTTCAAGCCTTTAAGACCTCAGACGCCATATCTTTTGATAGCCCAGCACCATCAGCTTTCTTCACCACATTTGCTTATGCACACATTTGTCATCAGCAATCATATCAGGAAAATGAGCATGCAATGTTATGATTTTTGGTTCTTTGGTGCCTGATACCAAATCCCATGGACACCTTGTGGTCCTACAAGCTAGTGCACTTCTTCCATGTGGACTTTGTTGTTTCTGAGCTAGATGGCTGCTTGTTTACTTTTAAGCCTTTAAGATCCCAGATGCTGTATCTTTTGATAGCCAGATACCATCAGCTTTATTCACCACCTTTGCTTATGCACACATTTGTCTTCAATGATCGTATCAGGAAGGTGAGCATCATGGAATGCCAATGTGTCTGTATTATCTTAAGCAGAGAGACAGACCAACAGCCACTTCTACCAGTTTCCTGGAATTATCAGTAGCTTTCTTCCATGACCTTGAGCCATGAAAGGTGGTGGTCCTGTCTTATTTGCCGAAGAAACAAACATTTTCCCCACAGTAGGTATGTAATAAAATATTTTAAATATATATTTGAGCAACTTTGTTTTCACAACCCCTATTTAAGCAAGCACAATAAAACCTGTGAATGCTGGGACCTGGGTAATATGAACACTTATGAGAGGAGGAAAACTCAGCACTAGAACAAGGTGGCATTCTTAATAGACAGCAATAGTGAGCTTCTTGGCAAAGATGGAAAACCCTTGCTTGTTGGATAAACATGACAGTTCTGTTCAATTCCAGCTTTTATTAGTTTCACTGTACTTAAGTTTAAGGTCAGATGGATCCTGGCTGTAAACAAAGAATAACAGGAAAATGTGTTTACCTGTGTTTTGTTGACTGTGCAAAGGCATTTCATTTATGTTTCCCAATAAATTATGGATAACTTTGTGAAGAATGTGAATTCAAGAATACTTGACTGTGTGCAGACAGAACCTGTGCATAGACCAAGAGTCAGTCATTAAAACAGTACAAGAGGATAGATACTACATGGTTTAAGATCGGGATAGGTGTGAATCAGTTTTGTATCTTTTCACGATAAGCATTCAATTTGCATACTAAGAAAATGTGGAAGCTAGTTTCTAGGAAGACCGTGGCATAAAGATTTGAAGAGGATGCATTAACAACCTGCCATATGCAGATGGAACAAGCTTGATTGCTAAAAGCAAAAAGGATTTTGAAGCACTTGCTGATGGAAACAAAAGGATACAGCCTTTAATATGGATATGTCTACCCAAAGAAAGGGATTGCACCTACACAAAGAAACCCAAAACCCTTACAATTAGACCAGTAAGCAGCTGCAAGTAGATGGGAAAAAGTATTGAAATGTCATAGGTCCACAATCAAAGCCCAAGGAAGCAGCAATAAAGAAATCAAATAAGTGGGGAGAGGGTTATTTAACAAAAGACTGACATGTAAATCTCACCTCAGCCCTATCAGAGAGAGGAGGGATACAGATGGGAAGAACAATGCAAGAAAGGGAAGAGAAAGCAAACATGTCTGGGGGAACACAAAGACATGATCTGTTGGTAAGAAAAGAAGGAGGACTAGCCTCCAGGTGTGAGGAAGAATGTCTGAAAATGCTTTGGAGGGCAATAGAGGGGGGCAGGGAGTGCTTTGGGTGGTATGCACCAACTGGACCACATTGACTAGGGGTTCTGAATGCATCCTGGGGACCCAGGCCAGGCACCAAGGTGTGCTGGACACTGAATCCTGGATCTTCAAGGGGCACAGCATGCTCCAGTGGGGCCAATGGGCGCACCAGTGACATCCCATGAGGGAACTTCACTAGGTGAATTAGAGTCTAGCTCATATGGCCCTAGAACTTGAGGGCTTAAGCCAGAAAATACACAAGGAAGCAGAAGAAATCTGTATCATGATTGGTGAGCTTTTGGGAGGCTGACAAATAAGGTCTTGTTGCATCAGTGCCTTATATATTGTATTATATATATAGCCTTATGTATTATATATATGTGTGTATTATTCTAGAGAATCAGTGGCATCCATTGTGTTTTATATTATTTTTGTTTGTTCATATTAGGGTCTATTTCAGAGGTGCTATGTCATTGGGGGTTACCCTCTTGAAATTGTGATTTATGTTTTTGTGGTTTGGGGTAAATGAAACCTGAGATTGATGAACCTCAGGTTCATAGGGATAGAAAGAGCAAGACAAGAATTTCAAGGGGGTAGTTTGCCGGGGAGGGGAGGAAAGAGACATGTAAGAGGGAGATGATGTCAAGGAAGAAATAGTATGTTTGGAAACAGATTATGGAAGTGATGGCATAATTCAGTTTGATTAAATTGAATGATACAATGGCATGACATTTGTTTTAATGCCCAAGTAAAAATAAGTAAAAAGATCAGCAAGAACAACAAAAACATAGATCCAGAAATGGGTTATATGCTTACACTGAATCCTAGCTTCAACTTAAGAAAACTTAGTTCTTACATCATGGCCCTGTTCACTGCTTGCCCACAGGAAGGTAGCACAAAGGAAACAGATGCTATAGCAAAATGTAGTGAAGAGATTAGATAGTGCCCAGCCATCAGATAAAATAGCACCTGTGGTCTTGAAGGCTTGTCTCCAAACGAGCAACCTTCTAAGTGAGATGTCAGCTAAGTCCACAAAGAAGACGCACTCCATTGGAAGGATTGTGAAGCCTATAATCCAGAGTCGAAGGAGGGATTGCTATCTGAGCCCAAAATGTGAGACTCTGATATGCAGAAGGCTATGGATGACAGTGGAAGCCCAAGATCCATTTGTGGAGCTACATAGGGAATAACCATCGGTGAACTTCTTCAATCCACAGTTGAGGGGTGGGAGGAAAGTGGTAACTAAACAGGGTGCATTAGAGAATTGAATATAGAGATCAAAGGCATACATTTGACATGAAAAGTTAAAACTTTAGTCATCAGATCTCCCTATGATGCTTGCTGGACCTGATCTAGTTTCCAAATTTCTCTGTATTTTTGGTTTGTGTTGTTTGGTTTGGTTTTCGTTTGTACATAATAGGGGGTAGCTCAGAGAAGTTAGTTCATTGGGGAATCACTCTCTTGAAGTTGTGTTATATGTTTTTCATTTATTGATATACAAAATCCAGGATGGATGAACCTATAGAGATAGCAAGAATAAGGAATTCAGGGGGTGGGGGACACAGTGGTGGTGGCAGGGGCAAGGGGAAACAATGTCAAGGAGTCAAGGCACAAATGAAATGTTTGGAAGCCGATTGTGGTAGCAAATGTAGACTACTTCTGGACATGCTTGAACGATGGGATGATATATCTACTAGTTCCCAATTTATAATAATGAAGGAAATCAAATGTGTCGCACTGGGCAAATCTATCACAAAAGGGCTTTTTAAAGCAGCAATTCTCAACCTGTGGGTTGCGACCCCTTTGGGTGTCAAACAACCCTTTCACAGAGCTTGCCCAAGACCATTGGAAAATATATTTCTGATGGTCTCAGAAACCGAGATGTCACTCCTCTATCCATCTCCAGGTGGGCCCGCCCACATGCAGATATGCCCACATATGAGTACTCGGTGTGAAGACTGTTACCCATGCTTCAAGACACAATTTCATTTATTTGTCATCAGAAGTAAATATTTCACAAGGTTTAATTACATATTGTTTTTGTGATTAATCACTATACTTTAATTATGCTCAATTTGGAACAGTGAAAACACATCCTGCATATCAGATATTTACATTATGATTCATAACAGTAACAAAATTATAGTTTTAAAGTAGCAATGAAAATAATTTTATGATTGGGGGTCACCACAACATGAAGAACTGTATTAAGGGGTCATGGCATTAGAAAGATTGAGAACCACTGTTTTATAGTATTAAGAGGAATAGACATCACTTTGAGAACCAGATTGTGCCTAACATAAGTCATGGTATTTTCATTCTCATATGCCAGCAAAAGCTGGACAATGAATAAGGAAAACAAGAGCACTGATGTCTTTGAATTATGGTGTTAGCAAAGATTATTTATTAGACCACCAGGAGCACTAACAAATCAATGTTGGAAGAAATACAGACAGAATGCTCTTTAGGAGTGAGAATGGCAAGACTGTTTCACATACTTTGGACATGTTATCCGGATAAATTCGTTCCTAGAGGAAAAACATCCTGCTCAGTAAAGTAGAGGGTCAGTGGAGAAGAGGAAGCCCCTCAGTGAAGTGGATTGACACCATGACCCCAACAATGGGCTCACATATAATAGCACTTGTGAGGATGGTGCCTGCAAACAATGCTGGCAAAACATGATATCCATTTTCAGAAGAATGAACTAGGACCCATACCTCACCCTATATACAAAAATGAACTCACGATGGATCAAAAACCTAGAACTATAAAAATTTTCAGTAGGGGGGGGGACGGGAGGGGGGGGACAAACAAGGTCCCTAATACAATGCATAAATACACTATTAAGTATAATGAAGAAACAGAGATAGAAGAAGACAAAATAGATAACTGGGATTTCCTAAAAACTAGAAACTGGGACTTCCTAAAAATGTAAGTACATCAAAAGAGAACCCAAAGATGGGGGAAATAAAGTTTGAAACTGACACATTGGACAAGGGACTGATCTCTGAAATTTATAGAAAATTTCAACATCTCAACTCTAAAAAGACAAGTATTCCAATTTTTAAATAGACAGAGGGCATGGGCAATAGACTATTTATCAAAGAAGGCATTCAGGCATCCAACAAACATAAAAAAGAATGTTCATTTTTGGCCATTCAAAAGATGCAAACTTATGTAAACTTAGATATGAGGGGAGAGTTGCCGGGCCTGTGGGAGTCAAGACTCAGAAAACACCAAGGTCAATTGGTATAACACAGTACACAAAAGCATAACTGTGGTCCACATCCTACTTGCGTGAGAAGCAGCTGGGGCCTTCAGTACTCAGGACCAGCTGAATCAGGGTCGACTAAGAGCAAGATCAACGATTGGTCTCTATCTGGAGGGAAAAAGAGCAGTGACAATGAAAAGACAGAAATATTAACTCTAATTAACTAATGGACCACATAAACATCAGGCCCCATGACCCTGAGATCCAAAACAGATGATCCCCACCTACTCCTACCAGTAGCTTGGGAAAGGATCCCATCAAAAGATCCCAGATACAGTGGAAGAAATCTGAAACAAAACTCAGAATTATAGAAGAAATCAGCATTACTGGTTGGATAGAGGCGTGTGGGACCCATAAGGCTAGGGCCTGTAGTCTTTTTTTCCTCTGGAAGGGAACTCACCGTAATTTAGAATAAACAACCATTTAAGATCAAAAGTGCAGCATTTACCCAAGAATAAAGTATGAAGGGGTTCAGAATGAAGCATGGAAACAGCAAACAGAGGGAGGAAGCAAAATGTTTATAAACTGCTGAATGTAAAATGGAAGGTCTAACCCAGGGATCCTCAAACTACAGGCTGCGGGCCACTTGTGGCCCGCCGAGAACATTTGTCCAGCCCACCTGGTGTTTCTGCTGCCGCTGCTGTCTTGCTTAGCAGTCGACTCATCCCGGATCTGCAGTGAATTTGTTCAATTTTTTTTTTTAATTATAGTCTGGCCCTCCATCAGTCAGAGGGACAGTGAACTGGCCCCCTTTTTTAAAAAGTTTGAGGACCCCAGACAATTCTGACCTATAAACCCTCACCTCACTGATCATAAAGGAACCCTGGTAGCACAGCATGTATACATTGGACTGTGTGTTAGTCTGGATAGACTAGAGAAACAAATTCATAAACACGCATATGTGTATAATAGAGTTTTATATAAAGGGTAATTGTACATTAAGAAAGCATCCCACCCCAGTTCAGATCAAGTGCACACGTCTGATATTAGCCCACGTGACCAATACCAATCTATAAAGTCCGCTTCAGATTCACAAAACACATACAATGATGCAGAATGCTGGAGGATCACAAGCCGGTGAGTAGAAAGTCTTTGCATCTAGTGGCATTGTAAGCATCTCAGCCCTGACAGGGGTCTCCATGCGGCTTCTCCAACTTCCAGGGCTGCATCAGGGTAGGTACATGTGGCTTTTCCTCAGGGATGTCTCTCAGGGATTCCACAGAGAGAGAAGCTTCCACGGAGGAAACACAGGAGTTCCCAAAATTCTCAGAAGAAGGCAATGCCCACACAGAGTCAATGCCCTCATTGACTATGAACCAACTGACAGACTAGACCCCACCCCTTCACTCTTAATCCTCAAATTTGCAGATGATTATAAAACTACCACAGGCTACTAACCACAGTCACTGAGAGAAAGTTGAAATTTTCCTCCTCCCATAAAGAGTTGGTCTCTGACACCCATAAGGTCAATTCCTACATTGCTATGAGTCGCAATCAACTTGAAGTTAGTGAATGTGGTGAAAGGCACAATAAAAGTTAAAAAACAACAGTCTAAAAAAATAGGATGTAAGTGCCAATAAAACTGTTAAAAAATAAATAAACTGTGACTTCAAGAGGATCTCCAATTCAGCCTAGAAAGTTCCACTCAAAAGGTTGCAGTTTTGGGAGAGTCCAAAGGGGTAGTCATAGATTTTCTTAAAGGACTCAAGATGACCAACAAATAAAAACCTGATGCCATCAAGTCAATGCCTACTCTCAGCTACCGTATCAGACAGGACAGAACTATCCCAGTGGGTTTCTAAGACTAACTCTTTATAGGAATAGAAAGCTTCATCTTTTTCTCATGGAGCAGCTGGTGGTTTTGACCTTGCAGTTAGCAGCCCAACCCATATTTCTACTACACTATGAGGCTCATGATGATCACAGCGGAGTTTTTTGGTTGGGTTTTTAATCATTTTACTGGGGGATATTATAACTCATTACAATCCATACATCCACCCATGTATTAAGCACATTTGTATATTTGTTGCTATCATCATCCTCAAAAATTTGCTTTCGACTTGAGCCCTTGGTATCAGCTCCTCGTTTATCCCCTCCCCCCACCTCATGATCCCTTGATAATTTAGAAACTACTATTATTTTATCCTGTCTTACACTGTCCAACGTCTCCCTTCACCCACTTTTCTGCTGTCTGTCCCCCAGGGAGGGAGTTATATGTTGATCCTTTTAATCAGTTCCCCCTTTCTACCCCACCTTCTCTTCATCCTCCTGGTATTGCCACTCTCACCACTGGTTCTGAAGGGATCATCTGTCCTGGATTCTATTTGTTTTCCATTATTATCTATACCAGTGTACATCCTCTGGTCTAGCTGGATTTGGAAGGTAGAATTGGGATCATGATAGTGGGAAGAGGGTGCATTTAAGAACTAGAGGAAAGTTGTGTATTTCATTGTTGATAACACTGCACCTGACTGGCTCATCTCTTCACGGGGACCCTTCTGTAAGGGGATGTCCAGTTGCCTACAGATGGGCTTTGGGTCCTCACTCCACACCCCCCTCATTCACAATGATATGATTTTTTTTTGTTCTTTGATGCCTGATACCTGATACCTTCGACACATCATGGTCACATAGGCTGGTGTGCTTCTTCCATGTGGGCTTTGTTGCTTCTGATTGTTTACCTTTAAGACCCCAGCTATCTTGATAGCTGGGCACCGTCAGCTTTCTTCACCACATTTCCTTATATGCCCATTTATCTTAAGTGATCATGTCAGAAAGTGAGTGTCATGGAATGCCAGTTTAATAAAACAAAGTGTTCTTGCATTGAGGAAGTACTCGAGTGGTGGTCCAATATCCATCTGCTACCTTAATACTAAACCTATAAATATATGCATATAGATCTATTTCCCCATCACCATATATAAATATACTTACATATGTACATTCCTGATTTTAGACCTCTATAAATTCTCTTTGCCTCCTACTTCTTTCATTTTATTTTCCTCTTGTCCAACTATCATGCTCAGCCTTCATTGGTTTTCAGGAATTCCTCTCAGTTACATCACCTTTGATCAAGCCCTGTGTGGAAGTCATATTGGGCACAATTCCCAGGCTGTGTCTCCAGCCTGTAGGGTTATGGGTCAGTGAGGAATATCCTGTCTCATAGTGGGGCCAGCCATATAGTCCTCTCTGTGCCTTGGCTGCTCTGAGCAGAGATATCATCCTTAAGACTTGGTGGACCAGAATATGCTCCATTCTCTCTTTCTCCCCCTCCATTTGCATGTTCAGACATGTCCTCTTCACTGAATTGTAGTTTCAGTGCTGTCCTCTGAAGTAAATTTTTCTGAGGGTAGGGGCAGCTGTCCACATAGCTGGGATTGTGCTGGCCCCTCAGACCTCTCTACTGGTTCACTGCTTCATGCCGGTGATTGCAGTCACATCTTGGAGAACCAGGTTGAAGTCTGGTCCATCTTTCCCTGTGAAGATATACACAATACCCTCCCCTTAGGTGGGTTAGTGTTCTATTCCCCAGCTACTCGTTTCTTTATTTTTTTTCTTTTGACCCCCTCCTTGTTTGTTGACTATTTTATGTATCCTTGGATTTGATCTGGCCCCTGTCATACTACCTGAGCCCCACTCCAGGAAGGTTTGTATGTAATCCCTTTTCCCCTATGCCCCTTTTGCATTTCCTTTTTTTTTTTAAGCTTACCTCAGTGGACTCATGTTACACTTGTCCTTTTGTGCTTGGATTACTTCACTTACCATAATTTTCTCCAGTTCTTCCCATGTGGTGTAATGTGTTTTATGTGTTCATCACTACTTTTTAGCCATGCATAGTATTCCATTAAATGTATGTACAGCTTTTTAATCCATTCATCTGTTGATGGAAATATTAGTTGTTTCCAACTCCTTGCAATTGTGAACTGTGCCATGATTAATATTGAAGCACAAATGTTTAGCAATAGTCTTCTGGGTATATGCCCAGTCGGGGGGATGCTGGGTCATATGATAACTCAATTCTCATCTATTTTAGATAATGCCAAATGATTTCCATTGTGGCTAAATATACCTAGAGGTCCACCAGCACTGGATGACAGGTCCTATCTCATCACAGTCCCTCCAACACTCATTGCTTTCTGATTTTTTGAATTGGACTATCTTTGAGAGTGTGAAGTGGTATCTCATTGTTTTAATTTGCATTTCTCCTATGACTAATTATCAGGAACATTTTCTAAATGTCGATTGATCTTTCAGTTTTCTAC
Source organism: Nesogale talazaci (assembly GCA_004026705.1). NCBI lineage: Eukaryota > Metazoa > Chordata > Mammalia > Afrosoricida > Tenrecidae > Nesogale > Nesogale talazaci. The sequence goes on along the minus strand of PVJH01019851.1, from coordinate 12,927 downwards.
CCTGGAGAAACTTCTGTTCAGGTCCTTTGCCCACCTCCTCAGTAGGCAATTAGTTGGGCTTTTTTCTTTTTGGAAGTTAGCAGAGTATTTCAGATTTTAGTAATAAGGCCTCTGTCTAATGTGTTTTTGCTGAAGATGTTTTTCCAGTCCATGGGCTCTCTTAATACTCTCCTGGTGAATTCTTTTGATGTACACAGGTTTTTTTATCTTGAGTATATCCCACTTGTCAATTTGTGCCTCCTCTGTGTTTGTGTCCTTCCCTTTTTCTGATAGCCTATGTATTCCCTGTGCCAAAGTTTTCAGGTTGCTCCCAATTCCCTCATTGATGGCCCTAATAGTTTGGGGTTTTACCACGAGATCTGTGATCCACCTTGAGTTTATTCTTGTGCATGGAGTGAGATCAGGATCTTGCTTCATTTTTCTACAGGTAGAGATCCATTTTTCCCAGCACCACCTGTTGAATAGGGCATCTGCTTCCCATTTGATATTTTTGGGATGCATCGAAGATCAGTTGTCTGTATGCTGATGATTTTATATATGGGTTTTTAGTTCTTATCTATTGATCTGAGTATTTGTGATTATACCAATGTCAACCATTTTTTGACCACTGTGGCTGTACAATAAGTGCTAAAATCAGGTAGAGTCAGCCCTCCCACTGTGTCTTTCTTCTTAAGGAGTTCTCTGCTCATTCAGGACTTCGTCCCTCTCCATATGAAGATGGTAATCATTTTTTCCATTTCTTTGAAGAAAGGTGAGGGTAATTGTATCAGGATTGCATTAAACTTATATAGTTTCTTCAGCAAAACTGGCATCTTTACTATATTGAGTCTTCCAATCCAGGAGCATGGGATATTTTTCCATTTGTCTAGGTCACTCTTGGCTTCTTGTAATAGTGTTCTGTAGTTTTCCTGATATAAATCGTTTGTTCTTTTTTTTTAATTAATTTTTTTTTTTTTTTTTAGGCATCACTGCCCTCAGGTTGTGGGAGTAGGAGGCCCAGCCTTTGCTCCTGGGAGTCGGAATTGAACCTCCATCCCAGTGGGTCGCAGTCCCACGCACAATCACTACGCCACCGGTGCTCAGCCCGTTTGTTCTTTTAGTCAGGTATATCCCTAGATATTTCCATCTGTGCTGTTGTGAAGGGTACCACCTTTTTTATTTCCTCTTCTGTGGTCTTGTCCGATGTGTATAGAAGTCCAGTAGACTTCTGTTTGTTGATCTTGTTTACTGCCACTCTGCCATACTCCTCTATCACTTCCAGTACTCTCCTTGTGGAGTTTTGGGATTTCCTATATATAGAATCATATCTGCAAATAATGATAGTTTCACCTCTTCCTTCCCTAGGTGAATACATTGATGTCTCTTCTCTGCCTTATTCCAGTATGATGTTAAATAGGAGTGAGGACAAAGGACATCCTTATCTGGTCCCCTGTTTCGGTGGAATTGTTTTCATCTTTTCTCTACTGACTGCCATGCTGGCTGTTGGTTTTTCACATATAGCTTGTATAATATTAAGGAATATGCCTTCTATTTCTATTTTCTTGAGGGTATTAAACAGGAATGGGTGTTGGATGTTGTCAAATGTTTTTTCCACATCTATCAATATTATCATGTTGTTCGTATAAATTTTTTTCCTTTCAATGTTGAATCATCCCTGCATCCCTTGTATGAAAACTACTTGGTCATGGTGAATTATTATTATTATTATTATTATTATTATTATTATTATTTTTAGGCATCACTGCCCTGGTGGTGGAAGTAGGAGGCCCAGCTTTTGCTCCTGTGAGTGGGAATTGAACCTCCATCCCAGTGGGCCGCAGTCCCGCGCACAACCACTATGCCACCAGGGCTCAGCCCTGGTGAATTATTTTTTTACATGCTTTTGTATTCTTTTTTTTTCACTCCAACTTTTGTGTTCTTTTGGCCAGTATTTTATTAAAGAGTGTTGCATCAATGTTCATTAGGGATATTGGTCTGTACTTCTCAATTGTTGTGGGATCCTTGCCCACTTTAAGTATCAGATGTATACTAGCTTCATAGAAAGTTTGGAAGCTTTCCGACTTTTTCTATGTTCTGGAAGAGTTTGTGTAGGAATGGTGTCAATTCTTTCCTGAATACCTGGTAGAATTCTCCTGTGAAGCCATCTGGCCAGGAGTATTTTTTGGTTGGTAATCCCTTGATAATCTTGTCTATTTCTTCCATTGTTAAGGGCGTGTTAAAGTTCTTAACGTCCATCTGGGATGGTCTAGGGAGGAATTGTTTTTCCAAGTATTTGTCCATGTCTTCCAAGTTGTTGAATTCATGAGCGTATAAACCTTCATAGTACTGTGTAATTATCCCTCATCCTTGCAATTGAAATTTGTTCCCTCCTTTCTTGGTTTAGTTTGCCAGCAGTTTGTCGATTCTGTTAATCCTTTCAAAGAACCAACTTTTAGCTGCATTAATTTTTCTCATAATTTTATTGTTTTTCCTCTCCTGTATTTCAGCTCTGGTTTTATTTTTTCTTTCCTCTTGCTGTTAGTAGGATGGTTCTGTTGACTCTGCTCTAATTGGTGTAAGTTTTTTGCCAGCGCATCAACCACAAGTCTCTTCGTTTTCCATGGGAGCAGGTATTGCTATCGACCTTCTTCTGATAAATACTTTATATATCCCAAAGGTTTTGGTACATCCTATTTTCATTATCATTGGTTTCTCGAAGTTTCCCTGTTTTATCTCTGGTCTGGGCCAATACCCTCTCCTTTTGCAACAGAGAATTGTGCTTCCTCCAATTGTTTGCCCTCGTTGTCTTCATCATCCTTCCATTGATTTCCAACCTGAAAGTGCAATGATCTGAAAGAGACATCTGAATAGTCTCTTTGTGCTTGAACTTACTCAGTTTCGATTTGTGTCCTAGCATGTGGTCTATCTTCGAGTATGTGCCATGTGGACTAAAAAAATAATGTGATTTTTTTGCATTTGGGTGGAAAACTCTGAGACTATCTATCAGGTCAAGTCATCCAATTGCGCTTTTAGATCTGTAGCCATTTTGTTGAGTTTCTTTCCCTGTGATCTGTCTTTTTTTAGAGAGTAGTATATTAAAGTCACCTACTATAATTGTGAGTCTGTGATTTCTATCTTCATCTTTTGGAGTGTTGGATTTATGAATTGTATGGGTCTCTTGTTGGGCACATATGTTTATTTTGCTCACTGGTTCTTGAGCATTATATACTGTCCCTCCTTGTCTCTTGTAATGGCTTGTACCTTGAGATAAATTTTGTCAAAGATTGCGAAAGGCGAATGTTTGGAGAATGATAACAGCAGTGGTCATGTGAAGGTGCGTGGCACAGTATGTTTATTTATGTATTGTGTAAAACGATGTACAAGGCCCCAATAAAATGATTTTTAATTTAAAATTTTTGTCAAAGATTAATATTGCTACTCCCTACTTTTGTTGCATTGCCATTCGCTTGGTATATTTTTCTGTAGCCTTTAATTATCAACCGTGTTTGCCTGCAAGCTTGAAATGTGTCTCCTTTAGGCAGAAGATCAATCGATGGTTTTCTAAACCAGTCTGTTTGCCTCTGCCTTTTAATGCCTCAGTTCAGTCCATTCATATTCAGTGTGATTACACCCATCTGTGAACTCTGTGATGACATTTTGTACCTTTTGTGTTGGGTGTTTTCCTACCTACCTATCTTATCAGTTTGTGCTTTGTGTGTGTGTGTGTGTGTGTGTGTGTGTGTGTGGTTCATTCTTGCTTTCTTTCCACTATTGATTAAATGCTATCTTGGTTACTATTTTCTCTTTGTCGCCCTCTGCGTGGTGTTGTTCTATGTGATGGTCTCTTATTTTCACTTGGTGAGTATAGTATTCTTGAGTTTGTGTTATTTTCCTTCAATTTTTCCAAAATGTTAATCCATTCCCTCCTCTTCTTTTTTGTGTGTGGGGGGGACATCACTGCCCCCCGGTGGGAGTGGAAGACCCAGCCTTGCTCCTGGAGAGCTGCTGCTGAATTTGAACCACCAAGTCAGTGGGCTGCAGTTCCGCAACAACCACTACACCACCAGGGCTCAGCCCCCCTCCTCTTCTTCATTATTTCTGCTGATAAGTCTGAGCATATTCTTATTTGTGTATCTTTATAAATGAGTACTTGTTTGTCCCTAACTGCTCTTATAATCTTCTACTTGAACTCAAAGTTGGACAATGTAATGGAATTTAATGTAATTTAATCTAACTAATGTAATTTAACTATTACATATCTTGGTAAGTTTTTCTTGGGATTTATCTGGCTGGTGTTTTTTCAGCATCCTGAATGATTGCCTGATTTTCATTTATGGAGCTGAGGAAGTTTTCTTCTAAGAATTCCCTTGCTAGTTTCACTGTTGACTTCTTTGTTGCCTCGTTCTGGTAGTCCAATTATTCTAATATTGTAGAATTATTGTAATATCACTTACGTCTTGTATTTCCCTTTGGTGCATTGCCTTAATCCCCTCTATCATTTCACCTTTTTTCTGTATTGCTTCTCTCATACGCTGTATGCCTCCAAGTAACATTCTGAAATTTTCTTTCTGTGGCAGATCACTATCTGCCTCTTCTGTGCACATTCTTAGGTTCATGACTTCTTCCAGCATTGTCTTCTATTTCTCCTGCTTTTTTGTTGACACTGTTGGTGCTGATTGCTGTTTGCATGTTATTTTAAAAATCCCAGAGCCATCTTCCAGAGTCAAAGAGCACTGGGCAATCTCTTGGTTGACTCATATGAGTGCTTCTATGAACTACCTGCAGATAGCTGCACTGGCGGGTCAGGCTACCAGTGTATCTTCCTTTGATGTCACTGTTACCCTAGTCAACCAGCATGCCATTATTTGGAATGTGAGTTGATAGTCCTCCCACAGAATGCTGGTTGGGTGGCTGTAGGCCCACAAAGGTAGCATTTCACTGGCTAATCTCTCAGTAAGCCATAGTGGTGTATCTCATACTGCGTAGAGTATCTTGGGTGGTGTGTGGTGTCTCCCTCTGCAATTGGAGTGCTATGGAGGGCATGTGGGTGTACCCTCCTTGGTGTAGAGCACCACGGATGGTAGGTGGAATTACCCTACGCAGAGAGATCGCCATGGGGGTTAAGTGGACATTCCCATAGCAGTGTGAGCACCACCAACAGTGGGCAGGAGTTGCCTCAGTCACTTGTAGGGCCTTGGGGTGTAGAGTGGAGTTCCCCCAGCCACTTGAAGAAGAGATACCCCAGCCACTTGGAGGTATGATGGAGGATAGATGTGATCTCCCCAGCTGAGTGTGAACCCAAGTGCGGGCGGGACCTCCCCCAAGTGGATCATCAGAGTTGCCTTAGGCAAAGGGGACTGACCTGGAGGTCTGGAGGCTTGTGAAAAGAAAGAGGGAGAAGAGAAGAAATAGAGAGAACGGAGAAAACAAAGACAGGAGTAAAAACAACAAACAAGAAAACAATAAAACAGATCATCGAATAGGCTGAGACTATGGTGAGAAAGAGAGAAAAAATATTTTCTCCGTTCTCTCTAGAGAATAAAGAGATCGCTGAACCCTGATTGCCTGAATGTGGGACCAGAGGTGCTTAAACTCTGCCCTAAGATGGCAAGTTGGTGTGCTCTTTTAGTGCAGAGTCCCAGCAGTGCTGGATGGAATTGCCCTTGTTGGCAAAGTCACATGAGAGGAGTTTTCCTCAGCAGCATGGAGCGCTGTAAGAGCTGCCTTGTGTGGTGTGCAGCGCTCTCACAGAGGGCAGGCTGGAGTTCCCCTGCTATTTGGGTCGAGTTGCCCTAGGTGGAGGGTAGTGGCCCAGAAGCCAGCAGTGGCATATCAAAGAAAGGATAGGGAGAGAAGAGGAAAAGGAGAGAAAAAAACTAGGCCCATAGAGACTAACTGCAGTAGGAAAGATAGAAGGGTGAGAGAAGAAAGAGAGAAGAAAAAGTGTGGTAAGTAAAGAGATAAGTGAGGCTAATTGCCTGACCTTGACACTGGAGGAATTCCAACCCTGCCTCAATGTGGCAAGGTAGTGTGCCCACTTGCTGTAGGGTTCCCACAGGTGCTGAGCGGAATTACTCTGAAGGACGAGATCACAGTAAAGGCCAGGCAGTGGTACCCGCAGTGGTGTTGAGCATTGGAGTTCACTGGTATCGCTTTCTTGTGCTGTATGCAGCGCTGCAGTGGGAGTGTGGGGGGAAGTATTCCCTCAGCCCTGTGTAAGGTGCTACGATAGACAGGACCTCCTCAGCTCTGTGTAGGATCACTGGGAGTAGAGCTGGCTAGTTATCCTAATTTATGCCAGGACCACTGATACACTAGTTGCTCCAAGGTGGGGTTTTTACCTTCTTTGGCCAACTGGGGTTGAATTAAGTTGTTCTGAAACTGAGGTTTGCTCCAAGGGGTCTTTGTTATGTTGACAGCCTCTGGGCTCTGTAGCTAACTCCTGGCCTTCCTTAAAAAGGGCTCACTTATTATGCTAAAGTACTTGTTCTACCTGATGCCTTTCTCTCTGTTTTATGTTGGGCTCTTGGAGTGCCCTGATTTGGAGGCTGTCACACTGACCCCACAGGGGAATTTATTACGAAGAAGTTTTAAGAAAACTGGAAACTGTGCTGATTCTTTAAAATATTTTTTAAAACAGGAAAATGACACAAAAGGATTTTTCCCCATCACAATACACCTGCTCATCTCTGAGACTGCCCTGTGAGAATTTCCTGGGACATCTACCCGATATCCCTGATCATACCCCTTCAGATTTATATTTGCTTCTAAAACTCAAAGAACATTTAAAAGGAAAATTATCTGAGTCCCTCAAGAAAACCAAAACTACCATTTTAATATATAAATCAAAGAGGACCTAATTCTTCATGGAAAGGATGGAGAGATAGAAACATCATCTTCGGAAGTATATAGGTGTAGATGGGGAATATGTCAAAAACAATAGCTTCATAAGGGTCTCTATGACAAGGGAGTGGATGTGGTTTTGTAATAATCCTTCGGCCTTTCCCCTCCTAGGTTTCACAGACTCATCATTGTTCTTGATTGTTGTACTGTAATATTTCGTTGTACTTGTGAACCACATTTTGCTTATCCATTTATCCGTTGAAAGGCACTTACAGTTTTTTCTTGCTATTGTGAATAATACTGATCTGATTATAGGTGTGTATATACACCTAAACATCTCTCTTTGATTCAATATCTACAGGTTTACACCAGGACCTCTGGTGGTACTGTGAGCTTGGCACTAAGTTGTTAGCCATGATGTCATTAGGTCAATTCACCAGACTTCCCCTGGGACAGATCAGTTTAACTATTCCCATAAAGATTCTCAGAAAACCTGCACAGGGTCACTATGAGTCTGAAGCTTCTCCACAACAGTGGATATGGTGGTCTATATGCAGTACTTAGGAGTGGGATTGCTAGGTCATAAGATATTTCTATTTGTGGTTTTTTTATTAAGAAGTGGCACATCCTTTTCCACAGTGATATCATGTTATAGTCCCATCAGCAATTGATACACTTTGCAATCCCTTCATTGCCTTAGAAATAGCTGTTGTTACTTATTATTTTATTTGCTTTTTTTCATCAGTGCCATTTTGACCAGGATGAGATGTTATCTCATTGTCATTTTTATTTGTATCTCTCTTACAGTAAATAAGGAGTCTAGTAAGCTTTGGACTACCAGCCCCAAGGTCAGTGGTTCAAGCACACTAGCCACTCTGCTAGAGAAGCTATTTGGTTTTGTTAAAAATTTATAGTCCTGGAAATTCAATATAGAGTCATTATGAGTCAGAATAAACTCAATGGCACTGGGTTTGGGGAGGGATTCATAATTAATGACTGTGAGCATCTTTTCATGTGCTTGTTGAACAATTGAATGCCCTCTTTAGTGGGGCATTTCTTCATGTCCTTTGTCTATTTTTTTTTTTTTGGTTTTAGGGCATCACTGCCATCTGGTGGTGGGAATAGGAGGCCCAGCCTTTGCCCCTGTGGAGCTGGAATTGAACCTCCATCCCAGTGGGCCGCAGTCCCACGCACAACCACTACGCCACCGGGACTCAGCCCTTTGTCTATTTTCTAATTGGGTTATTTATCTCTTGGTCATGGAGTTGTTGTTTTCCATATATTTTAAGCATTAGACTGCTATTGGGTATGCCATTTCCAGACTCTTTTGATAAGCATACCCATTCCCACTTCCACGGAGTCAGGGTTGATGCAGAGTGACCCTGTAGAACAGGGTAAAACTGTTCCCTAGGGGGTTGAGGGTCTACATTTTTACAAGAGCAGAAAGCCTCATCTTTCTCAAAGAAGCAACTGGTGGGTTCGAACTGCTGACCTTTCTGATAGCAGCCCAACTCAAAATCAAGAAATTCAAAACTTGGATTCCCTATATCATTGGGCCTGCTTTTAATGAGCAAAAAGAAACATTTTATTTTATGATGTTATATTCATTTTGCTATTGTAGTTTATAAACAATAGATAATGCTATGAATCGAGGTGGGATGTTTTTGTGTGGTAAAGTATCTACTTCCCATTTCCATAACTTTCACACATGTATGATTCATTGGTCATTGTACCCATCATTTTGGCCCAGTGTCACCCTTATCTATCACCAAATTGCTCCATTGCTTTTAACAGAAGCCAAAAGGGTTTTGTAACTAAACTGTGGACAGTTCGAAGCCCTCCCAGACTGTGGCAGAAAAGACCTGCCAATCTGCTTCCTACAGAGTACGGCCTAAGATACCCTATGAAGCAGTTCTACTTACGGAGCGTCACCATGAGTGAATTGAATCAGTTCCAGGATTCACCACCGCCACAGAAACTCAGTGTCTTCTCTGCATTGAGTCCGTCTTCCAGGAGAAATTTATAAAATTGTAGACTCCAAAGTCCATTCCCTACCCCCAAATTCTGATATTTTGGTCTGGGAGAAGTCTAGTGATCTGAATTGCTAATTATCCCTCCTGGCAATTTTATTGCAGGTAGTTGCCACACCAACGTGATTAAAACACTCTAAAGCCAAGTCAACACAGAGGCAATTCTAACCTACCAACCGTCCTGTGGGAGAGAGAGGCTTTCATAAAAATAGATAGTCTTGGAAGGCTTATAGCACAGTTTGCTAAGGCAACTCAGCTGGAGAACAGTGGGCTTGGACTTTCAGGATTGTTGCTAAAAAGAATTGGTCCGTGTCCAACACATTCCAGGAGGTAGCTGGCACTGAAGGGAGAACTTCAACCTACACGGAAGGCATTTTATGATTACATGAATAATATTCACAACATATTTGATGTGCCATGATTTTTCATGACTTTCTTGTACAAACTTTAATGTTTACTCTCAATAAAATGAGTTTTCTTTTTCTTGGAAGCATACCTGTTCATTCCTCCTTTGCAATGCCAAAACCTCCCTTCACCACCACCCTGGGAATGATAGTGCCTTGCCCTGTTTTTAATTCCAAGTTTTTGCCTCCTTGGTTTTGCTGGAACTTCGTGAAGAAGGCTGCATGCAGACAGAGGTTGAGCAGATGGGGGACAGGTTACTTACTACTGCCGATGCAACTGTCAAGTGGAAAGGAAATGCCTGCTTGCCTTCAAGATGCGTTTGATCACTTTTCTAAAGGGACCATAAAATAAAGAGCCAGCATCTCCTGGTCTGTTGTGATTACCCATTCTCAATAATTTTGCACCCAATTTTTTCACACTTGCAATTTGTGTTGTTTTTCTTTACTTTCATTTTTCTTCTTTTAATTATGTCTTAGGCCCCCAAAAACCTGGTTGGAGGAAGGGAAGGGAAAGAGGCAGGGAAGAGTTTTGAGACCTTACACTTCAAATGCCATTTTCCTTTCTTCACATTTCATTGCCCACTCAGCTGGGTACGTGATGTTACGTTAGAGAGAATTTCCTCTGAGGATTTTAAAAGCATTGCTCCATTTCCTGTTAGCTTCTTATGTTGCTGTTGAGAAGTTAACGGCATTCAGATTGCGCCTTTGTATTTTGTTTTAATGTCTGCACATCACAGGATTTTCCTTTCTTTATCCCTCATATACTGAAATTTCATGGCTGTGCTGTTTAGTATAAATCCTTTTATAGTTTCTTTTCCAGGTACTTTGTAGCCTAATCTAAAAAGTCACCTGCCATTCAATTTTCCATGCTTTTTTTCAGTTGCCTCTTTCTAAATTTAGAACACTGCGATCAGCCCTCTAATATTTACGTAAATATCTCATATCTGTCCATTCTAATGAATCTTGTAAATTTTCTATGAAGAGCTTAAATTTCTATCATCATATTTTTCATTTCCGAGAACTTTTCTTTGAAGGAAACTTCAAATACCTCTTTTACTTTATTTATTAATACCACCTTATGTTTATTTCTTGGATGAAGCATTATCTCTTATTTCCTTGAAAATTGCTGATCAGCACTTTATCAACATTTCAGAGTTTTCTTCTGCTGCCCTCAATGTGTGGGAGTTTTGTTGTTTCTTAAAGTCCTTCTTCATGCTGTTTTTCATTCTGCCTTTCATGTTGGGAATTTTACCCAAATGTTCCTGTTTACAAGTGCTGTATTAAAATGAAGTGTGGATATCCCATCTGGCTTGCACAACGGTGAGATCCAGATGGAGCAGGTTTTGTACTTCCTACTATCATCAGTTTCTCAATGGGAAGATTCTATTTAAAGGTGGGGGAAGAAAGAGGAGCCAATGGCAGTGATTGACATATAACCCTCCCCACCCAGAATAACGAAAAACAGACACATGGGAGGAGGGAGACAGCGGCTGGCATAAGATATGAAAAGAATAATTTATAATTTATCAAGGGTTTATGAGGGTGGGAAGGGTGGCGAAGGGAGGGAGGGGGAAAATGAGGAGCTGATATCAAGGACTCAAATAGAAAGAAAATGTTTTGAAAAGAATGGTGGCAACAGATGTATAACTATGCTTGACACAATGAAAGTATGAATTGTTGTGTGTAAGAGCCCCCAATAAAGTGATTTTAAAAAGAAAGAAAGAAAGAAAATAGACTGGGTAAATCTCAAGTTACCTGGATTCAAGCTGGAACTTCCAGGTGTGAAAATTCTAACACCTTGCTAAAGAGGGCCACTTCTTTCTTAGGGGTTGCCCTGCGTCTTGCCAATTTTCTTATCTTCCCATCTTTTTCAATTACCTCAAAGCCCACATCTCAATCCCATCTCAACCCAGTTCTATTTGTATTTTATTTCCTCATGGTTCATGCCTTAATTGTACTACCCCGCCTTTCATTCCTTTCTTTGATCTGGCCCTAATGTGATCCAAGTCTTCTCTTTAATCTATTCTGACATTGTTTTATGGCCTCTACCTGCTCTCCTTTATCTATCTATCATCTGCTATGTTTTGAACAAAGCAGTGTTGTTCTTTCTAATTTCAGAACATCTACCCTCCCTATCACGTGATATTTTCAAATCTAAGAGAGGCCTAAGATGAAAGTCCATCTCTTCTTGCTACTCCTGTTCGAGTTAATGGGCTTTTGTCACAGTGGGACTGTTTGTTTTTATATTCAAGGCTCTAGAACAAAAACTATTACACAATATAAAATATTAATCTGTAGATTAGTCCTTCTCAAACATTACTCCTAACAACAGAACATGTTTTCCCAAGGACCTTTGGATTTGGCTAAGAATAGCTTGGCACAAGCTGAAATCTGTTTTAACACTAAAAAAGAAAAACAAAGCAAAACAAAATGTATGCTTACAACTTTCCTCTAGCTCTAAAGGCTTCCTACCCACAACTATCATGGTCCCAATTCTACCTTACAAATTCAGCTAGACTAGAAGAGGTACACTGGTGCAGATGGGAACTGAAATCCAGAAGAGATTAACCCCTCAGGACAAGTAGTGAAAGTGGAGATACTGGGAGGATGGAGGGAAGGTGGGGTAGAAAGGGGAAGCCTATTAAAAGGATCTACATATAACCTCCTGTCTAGAGGACAGACAGCAGAGGGGTGGCAAAGGAGACATTGGGCAGTGTAAGATATGACAAAATAATAATAATTGATAAATTTTCGAGGGTTCATGAGGGAGTGGGAAGGGAGGGGAAAAGAGGAAGCGCTGATGTCAAGGGCTCAAGTAGAAAACAAATTTTTTTGCGACTGATGATAGCAGCAGGTGTATGAAGGTACTTGACACAATGTATGGATGGGTGGATTGTGATAAGCATTGTAAGAGCCCCCATTAAAATGATTTTTAAATGTATGCTTTTTGGTATCTAAAATGCATCCCTATCAGCTAAAGTTTTAGCTTTAATCATTTTACCCAAAGCCTCTCAATGAAATTGGTATTCCAGAGTTACATACCATGATGCTGTATACTATGATTTCAGTTATCTATTAAGGAGGAAGGCTTTTCCATACACAAGACCTAAACATTATATGAAAAAGTAACAGCCTGCCAATGACTGAAATTATTGCATTGTGTCCCAGGATCGAGGATTAAGATGAGCTCACATTAGTTCAGTTCCAGTCAAGAACTTTTATTCATTTCACAAATAAGAATCAACACAGAGCTGGATGCTGGGAATTGAAAGTCGAGTGTATTGCCACTTTCAAATTCATCATTTTCTCCACATCAGCCACTCTCTTCTCCACAGCACATGCGCTCTTTCTCAGGGAGCTCACCCAGAGTCACAAAGATCTCACACACCCTGTGTAAGGTTATGTGAACTACTGAGGAGCGAGAAACAACTCATGTGCAGGGTTTGAGCAGGTAAGGATAATGAACTCAGGGTGACTCAGAAGTAATTCAGAGCAAGAGGAAGAGGTACTCAGATAAGATATGCAAAGGTCCTCAAAGCAAAGGGCACGTCCTCCTCCTGGAAGTTCTCCTTCTAGGATCCTTTCCCTTGGGAGCTTAGTGTTTGGTTTTTATCAGACTTAGTGTTTTGGTTTTTATCAGCCCATTATGCCCTCACTGTTGGTGACCAGGT
>PVJH01019850.1:0-41860 GCA_004026705.1 Nesogale talazaci | reverse complement strand
CCTCTGAATGCTTTTCATCTTGAACACAGCACCTCTAGCAGATGGTGATTATCGGCCTTGCCCCGGCGCATCGTTTTATTATTTTGGGCTTTGAAAATAATCGATGTTCTCTACTGTATTTGCAATGCTGGTCGACCGACACACTGTTTGGGGGGAGCCAATCTTGTATGTGAGAGGTGAAGCCCGTTGGATGGAATGCCTTGGGGGTTCAGACGCTTGCTTTGGAGTCCCCAGCAGACGGGGTCTGGGAAAGTCAAGTGGCTCTGGGGCTGCACCAGCCCCGACGGAATGGAGCTGAGTCCTCAACTACCGTTTGCAAACACACAAGACCAGCACAACTCGGCACACAGTGGACGGCTCAATGAATCAGCTACACTCGAAGAGCCCAGTCATGGGGCCACGTCCTGCCTTTCCTTGGACGCAGACTCCACACACAGGGCTGGGTCCAGTGGGCTTGTCCCTGGGGGCACAGAGAGCAGCTGACTCCCAGCTCCACTGTGGGAGCCCACCTGCTGCTCCCAGGGCGACGAGGTCATCTTCCCCTTAAAGATGGACAGCCTCCGAAGTGCCGGGGGAGCAGTCCTACTTGTCCAATCGGGTCTCTGGGAGTCGGGATTGACTGGTCAAGGGCAGTGATTGGTGGTTAGAGTGGACTCGCGGGAGAATGAGCACCTGACCCCAGGGGGCCAATCAATAACTCTCCCTGGGTTTTCCCAACCGCAGGGACCAGGAGCACGTGAATGAGTCCCCTTTGAAGGCTGAGATGGAAGCCTGCCATGTGCAGACCCTGGTGTGCTGTATTTTACAGCGGAAAGAGCCACACTGGAAAGCAGGCGAGACAAAGGAGACGCAAAATACGGGTCCAGGAGGTGATGGGGGTCCAGGAGGCGGTGAGAGTCCAGGAGGTGATGAGATTCTGGGGGTGTCAGGAGTCCAGGCGGTGATAGGAGCCTAGGAAGGGTTAAGAAGTCACAAAAGCCCAGGAGATGCTGGGAGCCCAGGAGGGTACAGGGGTCTAAGAGGTCACAAGAAGCCTTGGAGATAGGGGCAGCCCAGGTGGCGAGTCCAGGAGGTGACAGGCATTCTGGTTCCCAAGCCCTGGAGGCCCAGCCATCAGCACCCCCACCCCCCACCCCTGCCTATGGCACGCCGGTGCCGGACCTTGGCTGTGTTCAGTCCAGGAAGGCCGCTCCAGTCACTTGCTGGCAAAAGAACCTGGATGCTCTCAAGAGAGGGCTGGGAAACGGATGTGCCTGAGTTTTTTCCCCACTGATTCTTTCAGGGGCCCACCGGATGGCTGGACAGAGTGCAAGAACAGGCCCAATGCCCGTGAGATTCCTCTTTGGAGAGAAGGAAGCTGTTTGTTCTGAAAGGCAGGCCCGAGAGGAGGCGATGTCAGGTGCCCTGCGCCCCAGGGAGTCCCCCAATGAAGCGTGTGTGGGCCAGTCGGTGGGTGACAGGCCCCAGAACAGTTAAGCTGGCCCTGCTCAGAGCTCTTCTAGTTTGAGCGCCCCCAAACCGCCATTCCCCCCACAATGCACACATGTAAGTTGCACACAAGCACAGAACCCACAGGATGAGGGGACAGAAGAAACAGAATGCGGCGCAACCTGCAAAGAGCCTTGGACAAGGGGAGCTCTCTGCTTACAAGGAAGGGTCCGGAAGGGATGCTCTATTCTGTACTTTTCCCACAGTGGGACGAAACTTGGCAGGGACGTGGCACTTCTTTGGCAGCTGGAGCTGAGAGAGGGGTGTTGGGTATTGGGATTTGCCCTGGAAACATGTACTGGTTCTATGGGTGGGCCACGAGAAAGACACTGGCTGCAATTGTGTCCTGAGTCTCCCAAGAGCTTCTGTTGTCCGGGACCCCGTGGGGCTCCCCACGCCAAAGGACGAGCCTCGGAAGAAAGGCCTGGCAACCCACTGGTGAAAACCCGCAGGCAGAAGGTCCCCATGGGACACAGCTGTCCTCTGATAGACGAGGCTTGGAGGGGCGGTGTCCACAGGATGGGCCAGGGCTCGCCAGCCCTCTCTGCCAGCGGCCTCCCAGTGCCTGGCTGGCGCTGTCTCCCCTCAGCATGGCTTCAGGGCCCCCCGAGGGGCTACAACTTGGTGCTCTGGCTGCCCCTGGCTCGCAGGCGTCCTCGCCTGCCGTCCTGGCCCTCGGTGGGCGGCTGGCTCTGAGGAGCGCCCAGGCCCGGGTCCCGTTTCTGGGTCCTTCTCTCTCTGACTGGTGGCTGGGCTGCAGCTGCTTTGTCCCTGTGGAGCGAGCCCTCCCGGGTGGCGTCAGTCCCCTTGGGGGCTTGCGTCTCTGTGGCGGGCGGCAGGACGGGGGCCTCGTCTTGGGGCTCGGAAGCCAGGCCTCTCTTTGGAGGCCTCCCTCTCTTGTGCAGTGGTTCCTTTCTTTTGGGATGGGCCTTCTCTCCAGGTTGGGGGGCCTCTCTGGACAGAGGCTCCCCAAGGGGTGGCGCAGGGGCTCCCAGGCCTTCCTGGACTTCAGCTGCCTTTTCCACAGGGCTCCGGGCAGGGCTGGGGTCCTGGTGGACAGTCACCTTTGTGGTAGTGGACTTTCGACGACCTCCAGGCATGGCCTTCTTCGGACGGTTGGGCCCTTTAGGCGTCTCTCTTGGGATAGGGCGTTTTTTTTCCCTAGTGTCCGTTGACTCCTGGCTGTGGGGGGAAGCCGGCTCGTCTGGGATCTTCCTCCTGGGGGCGTTCTTTTTTCCCTTGGTGGCCGCGGTGGACCGCTGAGTTGCCCCCTGGGCCTGGGCCGGCAGGGGCTCCGAGGAGTTGGTAAGGAGAGGCAGCTTGACTTTCGAGGCCTCTGGGTCCTGGGCTGCCTGGGGGCTGTGCTGGGTGGCAGGGTCCTGGCCAGCCGGGCTGATGGGTGGGAGTCTCACCTCTTCCTGGACTGGCGGGGGGTTGGAAGCTGAGTTGGGGCTCCGGTTTGGGGGGGGCTTAGGCTGGGAAGGGCTGATCGGAGGAAGCTTGCCGCTGTCTCCTTCCTGTGTTGGCCCAGGCCTGGGAGAGGGCGTTGGGGTTTGATCAGAGCCCGTCCCCCCCTCCCGACTCGGCGACAGGAGCTTGGGCCTGGGACTCTGCAGGGGAGCCAGGGTCCGAGGCTGTGGCAGCCTGGTAGGGGCCAGCGGGCGCCTTGGGGGCAAAGCCTCAGGCTCCTCCCGGTCCTGGGTCTGCTTCGTGTCTGTGGATGAGCCGTGGGGATGAGCCCCTTCTGGGTAGGGGGTGCTGACTCGGACTGCGCCCGCTTTGGAGTTTCCCTCCTTTAGAGGTTTCTGAATGTTGTTGGGAGGCGGGGGTGGGCTGCTGGGGGCCACCGTGGCCTCCCCGGACTCCTCATCCTGCTGGGGCTGTGCAGGCTCCTGGGGAGGGTTGGCAGACGAGGGTCCTGGCTCACCGGCTTCCCGGGGAGGTGGCACCTCAGTGTCTTTGGGGGAAGGAGCTGACTGTGGAGCGTCCCCTTGCTTCTGGTCTGGGACCGGGCGGGGAGCCCCAAGGCCTGGCTCTGTTTCTGGGTCAGCTTGGCTACCAGGAGGGGCTTCTTCCTTCACGGTCTCCCCCTCCTGAGTTGACTCCTGGTTCTGGGCAAGGGTCTGACTTTCAGGTGCCTTCGAGGGGACTCCAGAGAGGTGCTCTGTCATCTGTCCGTCTGCCTGCAGTTTTGCCAAGCGCCGTGGGGATGGGACCAGGTGGGCTGGGACCCCCGAGACAGTCATCTTGCTAGAGGGAGCTCCTGCTTTAATACAGAGAGAAATTAGCTGTGCACGAGCTGAGCAAACAAGACCTGGCCTTGCTCCCCTTTGGGGGGCGCAGCAGACGCACATGCTGTCGGAGAGAATAAGCTTCCCTGTGGCACAGCAGGTTACACGCTGGGCTGCCAACTGTAAGGTCAGCAATTCGAAAGCACAGGCCCGCTCCAGGAGAGCAAGATGAAGCTTTCTACTCCCATATAGTTTCTGAAACTCACAGGGGTGGGGGTGGGGGTTACTCTGTTTTAGAGGGGTCCCTGAGAGTCAGAACCGAGCCAACGGCAGTGAGTTTGGTCTTGATTTCTCATAGAGGACCACCCCTGGTGGTGCCGTGGGTCGGACGTTGGGCTGCAAAGCGCAGCGTCTGCAGTTTGAAACCACCAGCCCCTCCTGGGGGGCAGAGCGAGGCTCCCTACTCGGTTACAATTTCAGAAGCCCACAGGGGCCGTTTCACCCAGTCACTGTGAGTCAGGGTGGATGTGACGCCCGTGGGTTTCTGAGTGTACAGAGGAGGAAGCTTAGCTCCCCTCGCTCCTGGGAGACTCATGCTCTTAGTTGGAGAAACTTGGGAGTCAGTGTAGTCAACCGAGGCCATGAAGTGTGCTGAATAAATATGAGAGACTTGCGCGCAGACATGAAAATTGAGATCTAAGTTTGCGGGTGGCCCGGAGGTTTCAGAGTGAATGGGATTTCAGCTATTCATCATTACTGCAGGGGCTGAGAATGACTGGGTGTGGCTTTTTTCTAGCCAAAGTCTCTTAAATCCCACCAAGTGACCATTCCCTGCATGGGTCTGGTAAGAAGGTGGGGGGGGGGTACACTGGTAGGATTTACCTGTAACTGCAAATAGGATTTTATACACATTTGGGTGTGTATACAATGAGCCCTCTAGGAGCTGGGAGGAGAGATCTCATTACCAGTGAGAGCCCGGAGTGGGGTTTCTCCTCTGGACCTGCATGGTGAACCCCCAGGACCCAGCGGACAGCTACAGCATTTGGGCAGTCGCAGCAGAACCAGGAGTCAGAGCATGGAGCAGCGCGATGGACTTCCCGTCCCACAGAGCAAGTTAAGATGAGTGCTTTGTCGTCTGGGTCTTAGAGGCTTGAAGACGAACGAGTGACCACCTAGCTGAGAAGCAACAAAGCCCACTTGGAAGAAGCTCACCCGGCTGTGTGACCATGAGGTGTGGACGGGATCAGATATCAGACATCAAAGACCCGGAACAAAAAATGCTATCAATGTGAATGGGACAGGGGGTGCAGAGTGGAGACCCAAAGTCCATCTGAAGATAACTGGACATCCTCTTACAGAGGGGTCACAAAGAAAAATCAGGCCAATCATGGTGAAGGACACCACTGATGAAACATACAGCCTTCCCCTAGTTCTTTAATGCTCCTCCCCACCTACAATCATGATCCCAATTCTACCTGACAATCCAGCTAGACCAGAACATGTACAGAGAAGAACTGGAAATGCAGGACAGATAAACCCCTCAGGACCAATAATGAGAATAGTGCTACCAGGAGGGGAGAAGGAAGGTGGGGGGAGAAAAGGGGAGCCGATCACAATGATCTACATATAACTCCCTCCCAGGTGGATAGACAAAAAAATGGGTGGAGGGAAACAGCAGTAGGTGCAAAAGAAAATTATAAAAATGAGGGAGGGAGTGTGGGGGAACCCTGGAGAAAAGAGCTGATACCAAGGGTTCAAGTAGAAAGGAAATGTTTTGAGAATGATAATGACAACAAAAGTACAAATGTGCTTGACACAAGGGACGGATGGTGATAAGAGCTGTAAGAGCCCCCAATAAAGTGATTTTAAAATGGAAATATGAGTGCTTTGTGTGGGAGGCTGGCTTGTGGGGTGGGTGCTTCCGGTACCTAATTAGGGACACGGGACTTGCTGACCCATGGAAGTGGAGCAGAATGCTTTCTGGCTGAGGCTTACTGGAGAGGGGTGCCCCTGGGCACTTAATTCAGGGTGGTGGGTTTGCTGGCGGAGTTCGAATGCCTTTCGGGTTGAGGCTTACAGCAGAGGGGTATGTCCTATTGGGGCCTAAGCGCACCTAAACTTTTTTCTTTTAAATCATTTTATTGAGGGCTCTTTTGAACATTTATAACATGTCCTGGTAAACTACGACCCTGAGGATTTCTCACTGGCATAACAAGTGAGCAAGTTCTCTAATAAGCCCTTTGCTCATCATGAGTTTTTACCTGTGAGTTTCTGTGTAGCCACTGCAATGGATATTCGAACCCAGCCAAGTAGACTAGGGAACCTTCGTGAAGACGCGGCAACCGTCTTTGTGCTAGCTGCCGCCTTGGGCAGTGGACACCCGAGGGTGGTGTCTCAGCCGGCTGTGGGCCGTTTGCGGCCTTCCTGGTTGACTGGCTCACACAAAAATCACAGTGACTCTGCCAGGTGGAGCAGTATGACTGACCGCCGCTGTGGGTCTTGGGACTCGGGACTCCTTGCCTTTCTCCCCAGGAGAGGCTGATGGTTTTGAACTGCTGACCTGGTGGTGACCAGTAGGCCACCAGGCCACCAGGGCTCCTCTTGTTGCCTAGAAGTCTCTGCAAACAGGCGGGGGCCTGGGTCAGGGGGCAGGTCTGCTCTCCAGCCCCAGCCTGGGGCCCAGCGGCCAGGTGATGGCGGGAAGCAGAGAGGGAGGGCAGGGAGGGCGGGCAGTGCTCCATGGAGCCTTTGCCACCACAGCTCGAAGAGGCTGTCCCCAAAGGGCACCCACTTTCTGCTGTTTCTCTCCCTCTGCCTCCCCCATCCCAAGTCAGCTGCCTGCCTGATTCCCTCTAAGTTGACCCTGGCTTTGAAAAAGGCTCCCAGGGGCCAGTCATGTCCTGCTGCATTGTGGGAACAAGCATTTTGCACGTGACCCAGCTCGCGGACAGTCGTATGGCCACAACCACCTGCAGGTCTCTCTTTTTCTAGAAACCACTAATATCTCTGTAGAGTCGGGCCCAGGGACACAGCCTGGCAAGTAGACAGGCCAGAGGTGGCCTTGCGAACAGCCCTGAAGCCCAGTCACTCAGTCACTCTTAAGTCTGACCTACTAGGTGACTCCAGCATGTCCAGCCCCAGAATCCAGCCCAGGGTGGTAGCTGGCTCGGCATTTTTCCAGACAAGACATCTGAGGAGGCAAAGCTTTATGGAAACAGGCAGCCTCATCTTTCTCTCTCGGAGTGGTGGGTGGGTTTGAACCATCAACCTTTAGCTCGGCAGACCAATGGCTAGCATACTAAGCCGCCGGGTCTTTTTATTCATACAGGAGTGGCATCAAATTGGTCAAAAGAGAATCATGTATTATTTCTTTATGTGGGAATTGTTTTGTTTTCTCTTGGGAGGGTGTTACTACTCTGGTGAAGCAGACACTGTTGGCGGTGAGAACTCTGCGTGAACGGCCGTCTGGCCTGTAGCTGGTCTACTAGCCTCAGCCCAGGCAGGGCAGCTTCTAAGATGGCCCTGCCCAACGGCACGCCATCTTCTTGTTCAGACAAGACGTCCAAGGGGGCTTTTCTAACCGAGTGAGCGAGTCTGTGTGCGATTTGGAGCCGGAAACACAGCCTCTGCCTTTCCAGTCCCGTTATCTAATTGCCCAGACAAGACTGCCTTTCATATCCTCTCAATTTTTTCTTTACATTTGCACCTTTGACAATTAAATTTACAAACCAACAAACCCGTTGTGCAAAAGTGATTGCTTTCCATGACTGGGGTTCTCATGTTTAATAAGTGTTTTTGCACGCCAAGTCAAACCATAGAACTTAAAAGGAGAGCAACCCGCAGAAAGTTAAGAGGAAGAAAAATTGCGTGAGAACATCCGCTCAAAACATCTGATTCAACTGGTTGAAGAAACTTTTAATTGTATCATGACAGGAGAAGATTTAAAAATTTGTTGTGCAGTTGCAGTAGTGTAACCTATAATTACATCAGTGTTTAACTGATTCATACAGTTAAAGATAAACAAACAATATAGAGGCCAAGGGGAAAAGAAATAAAAGTATATAATTACTGTTTTTTTTTTTAAATGAACCTTTCTCCTTTGAGCCGGAATCGAACCAGCGACCTAAGAATAGCCCCAGAAACACACCCTACAGTCCTTGGCTCTACCAGCTGCGCTATCGAAGGGAGCTATAATTACTGTTTGACCCAGCAATTCCACTCCTGTGTATGCCTACCCAAACCTTGAAGGTTGAGACTTGTCTACGGAGGTTCACTGCTGCCCTGCTCAGTGACTAAGAGGTGAGTCCGTCCACAGGTCTAATGTTCATCCACAGAGGAGTGGATGCTCAGGATTCAGTCTGGCCACAGAACTTCTCAGCCGGACTACATGCTTGCACATGGAAGACCCTTGGGGACATGGTGCTGAGAAACGTGGTGGTCAGACCAATGCTGTGGGTCTCCACTGGAGACAGGAAATCCAAAGAGGTAGAGAGCATATTCACAGTCACCAGACACTGAGGGAATGGAAGTCAAAACAACCGCCCCCCCCCCCAAAAAAAAAATCCTCCATGCTACCAAGTTGACTCAAGCTCACAGCTACTCCAGAGGGCAGACCAGAACTGCCGAGCGGGGGTTCTGCAGCTATTCCCGTTTCTCAGGAGCAGCCAGCCAGCCTCGTCTTTCCGCCATGCAGCCTCGGGCGGGTTCAAACTGCTGACCTTGTGAATAGCAGCCTGACTCCAAAGCCACGACGCCACAGGGTTCCTCCAGGGTTGAGGTCAGCGATTGCTTAATGAGACAGGAGTTTCTGTTTGGGGGGGGGGGGAGGGCGGAGAGTCGTGGGGACTGTCATGGATGCCACTGAAATGTGAACCTAAATGGGGGAAGGCACTCGATTTCATGTCCCACAGACATTTATCAAAGGCCAACGCATGGCCATTGAGTGGATTCTGACTCGTGGCGACGCTACAGGGCAGGGTAGAACAGTCCCGGGGAGCTCTGAGACAGTAACTCTGTACTGGAATAGAGAGTTCATTTGTCTTGTTTCAAACTGCTGACCTGGCCCTCAGCAGCCCAGCATGTAACCCACTCAACTACCAGGGCTCCTATTTTAAAAGAGATTGAGATAGAGATAGAGATAGAGATAGATAGAGAGAGAGAGAGATAGAGATAGATAGATAGAGAGAGAGAGAGAGAGAGAGAGAGAGAGAGAGAGAGAGAGAGAGAGAAAGGCCCAGCGCAGGGTGGAAGTGAAGGGGAGAGTCCTGTGGCCGGGCTCCCTGGCAGGGGGGGTCTTTCATCCTCACTTGGATACTGTCTGGGCTCCACGAAGCCCCTTTATGGACATGCTTATCCTTATCCCCTCGACTGAAAAGAAATCCTTCCTTGAGCAACTGACTGCATTACGAAGGAAGACGGAGTGCTTAGCTTCTTAAACAAAACAAAAACACGTGCTCTTTTCCAACATATGCCAAATACCAGCATAACCGAAGACTGTGGAGGCTGAAATTTTGTTACATGCGCTACAAGTCTCTCCCGTCAGCTGCTTTCCGTAGGAATTCCACTCGCCCATCACCTATGGCCCTGATTCTGGCCCTCAATGCATCGGAAAGCTGATGATGGCTTAACAAACTCCATAATTCATTCTTTTCTAGAGACCGGGTGGGCCCGGTGCTGTTACCTGGGCTGTTAATCTGTCGGGTGCACCCACAGTCGCTGTTCCTGAAGGCTGAGGTATGCTCGGTTACCAGGGGCTGGGTTCTGGCGAGGCTCTGGGGACCATCTCACACGGAGCCCTCCCCCAGAGGCTGATTTAAAAGCCAGAACGCCAACTGATTAATTTACAGTGGGAGCAGGGCCTGCCTTGGGGACTGTGGCTGGGTGTTCTAACACAGCGTATGCCCTCCACAGGGGCGGGGCCACCCGGGGGACCAAATTAAAGGTCAGAAGGTTGCTTGATGAGCAAAGAATTGAGGCTGGAAGCTAGATTTCCTCAAGAGAAGCATGAGAGAGGAGAGAGCGAGAGAGCGAGAGAGCGAGAGAGCGAGAGAGCGAGAGAGAGAGAGAGAGAGAGAGAAGCATCTCAGGAGCTCCAGAAGCCTGGTCACATCTTCACCACAGCTCCCACCCCCTTTACCACCCCACCCCCTGCCACACACACACCCAGGCCCAGGGCAGTACTGACACTCAGTTATTCTCCCTTCTTCCTGTGAGACGAGACGCACCCCCGGACCTGCTCGGAGCCCATCTCAGGCAGGGCGTGCTGCCTTCCAGGGGAAGGGGGCCCTGATTGCCCGGATCCGGTGGGATGTGGGGGGGTAAAGGTCATTCTCCACCTGCTGACGTTTTGCCCCTTGCCCTGACCTCGTTGCCGCACTCCCTGGACACCTGGCTTGGGAAAAGTGAGGGCAATAATCCCATTGGCCTGAGCTCAGGTGAACGGATGGCCTGGTCTGCCTGTGCTCAGGGGGCTGCCCTGCACAGGCTCCTGCAAGGCAGGCAACTCAAAAACTGGGGGGAAAGCCCCAGGGACTAAACACAAATCCACAGAAAACCCAAGCCACCATGCGGACAGACCTGTGAAAGGGAGCGTCACAGCGGGGGTGGGGGGCGTGAGCCTCAGAGCAGGCACCCCAGGGAGACTGGCAGGGCCTCCCCACCCAGGGCTGAGCTCCAGAAGGCAGGAGCAGGCAGGAAGAGAGGATGAGGACAGAGGGAAATGGGAAGGAGAGTGTCCCCACCCTGACGGGAACGGCAACCTGGTGTACGGGGACTGTTTAAAAGAAGAGGGGTTTGCGCTGTAAAAGGGTTCACACACACAACAAAGACAGAAGCCCACCACAAACTCGAAACGGCTCAGCATTGGTGTGGCAGCGAGGGGCTCCCGTCCACCTGTGCACGGAGCTGTGAGCACGATGCTGGGTCTCTAAAATGCATGCAGGCATATGAGGCTGTGGTGTTCTCAGTAGTCTCCGAGGCGGGGGAAGGCTGGACGTGGACTATGGGGCGTCTGAGCTGTGGAGCAGGGAAGAACCCTGGACGCCCCGGGGACTGGCGAGAGAACCCACAGATCTAGTTTGGAAGGAGTTCCAGGAGAACGTTCCTTAGAGGCAAGAATGGTGAGACAGGGAGTCAGGAGCGACCGTCCCTGGAGGAGGACATGGTGCTTGGCCAAGTGGCGGGGCGGCACAAAAGAGGAAGGTCTCGACCAGACGGACTCATGCAGGGGCTGCAAAAGCCTGGACTCAGACACAGGACCAAGTGTGGGGACGGCTGTGGCCAAGTGTGGGGACCGTTGTTTCATTCTGTTGGATGCAGGGCTGCATCGAGGCTCCGACTGGACAGAGCCTAACAAGGGACACTCAAGTCCCCCCCAAGACCAGCTGCCAGAGAGAAGCACAGTTCTGCATGGATCCAACGCCATCCTATGCTCCCTATCCTGAAGCAGGCCACTGGGACATTTACCCTTTTGCTGGGCAGGCCCGTGGACAGGGGACAGGCTGGAGCCTAAGACTGGTAGGCAGCTTGGCCATGGTGACAGAGCCAGCTCACAGCGCTGCTTCCACTGCATGCTGAGCGTGACCTGGGGAGGACGAGGGCGCTGCTAGGAGGAGGAGGGAGAGAGGAGGAGACACCTCTTGGATTAAAAAACAGACAAACGAAAACATTCCATTCCAGCCTGTCAGGCAGAACAAGCCCTCAGCCCCCTTAAAGAGCCAGTTCTGAAGAGTATGTTTAACCCTGTCCACTGCCAACTGTCCAGGACAGCCCAGGTTGTCCACAAAGGGCTTCAGTGACAGTGGCAGAGGAGAGCAGACCCTGCATTTCAGGAAGTTGAGGGAGATAGCTGGTGCATGTAGATAAAGCAGGTTCAAGAAGTTGGGGTCTAGATGATCGGTCCCTAGGTAACTAAAATCCCAGCACACTCACAAGGGGGGATGGGTGCTAATGCAAAGTGTAAAGAAATCAGACAGCACCTGGCTATCAGTAACAATAGTACCTGGGCATTCCATGATGCTCAACTTCACAACATAATCACTGAAGACAAATTAGGTGCATAAGCAAATGTGGTGAAGAAAGCTGATGGTGCCTGGCTATCAAGTCTTAAAGGCTTGAAGATAAACAAGTGGCCATTTAGCTCAGAAGCAACAAAGCCCACATGGAAAAAGCACACCAGCCTGTGTGATTGCGAGGTGTCAATGGGATCAGGATTCAGTTAGCAAAGAATAAAAAAAATCACATCATCGTGAATGATGGGTAGTATGGAGTGGGGACCCAAAGCCATCTGTAGGCAACTGGACATTCCCTTACAGAAAGGGTGCAGGGAGGAGACAAGTCAGTCAAGGGACAGTGTAGTAAGGGTGAAACATACAATTTTCCTCTAGTTTTGCAATGCTTCCTCCCCACCACTGTCATGATCCCAATTGAACCTTACAAATCTGGCTAGACCAGTGGATGTACACTGCTACAAATAAGGAACTAGAAACACAGGGAATCCTGGACAGATGAACCCCTCAGGATCAGTGGTGAGAGTGGTGATACCGGGAGGGTGGAGGGAAGGTGGAGTAGAAAGGGAGAACCAATCACAAGGATCTATATATAACTCCCTCCTTGGGGAACAGACAACAGAAAAGGGGGTTAAGAGAAATGGCAAACAAATAATAATAATTTATAAATTATCAAGTGTTTGTGAGGGAAAGGGGTAGAAAGAGGGGGAAAACTGAGGAGCTGGCACCAAGGGGTCAAGTAGAAAGAAAATGTTTTGAGAATAATCATGGTAACAAATGTATAATTGTGCTTGACACCATGGATGGATGGATGGATGGATGATGATAAGAGTTGTATGAGCCCCAATAATATGATTAAAAAAAAGAATAGTGCCTGGGTTCTTAAAGACTTCTCTTAAAACAAGCAGCCATCTACATGAGGTGACAGTTGCTCCAAGGATTGTAAATAATAAAATCCAAATCCAGAGGGGGAATGGTATTAGAGCTTAAATTCTGAGCATCTGGTTTTCAGAAGACCATGGATGACAATGAAAGTCCCTACTCCATTTGCAGGCTTCCCTATGTGGATTATGGTTTTGGTGAGTCCCTTCTGACCAAAGACTAGGCATGCTATTCATAAATTCCTTCTGACCACTGACCAGGTATACTAATTAACAGCAATCAGATGGAGTACACTGGAACATGGACGAATGCTGATGCAGTTATGCTAAAATTTAAAACTTTATCATTTATTCTCCTTTTTGACATATTTTCTACTTGTTCTAGTCTTTATTATTACCTGATGCTTTTTCAACAGAGGATTTTCTCATCTTTGTTATTGACTTTGGTTCTTTGTTTTGTTTTTAATAGTTTCTGGGGGCTGTGTCTGGGGGTTGTGTGTGTGGTGGGTGGGGGGTAGGGGTAGTGAGTACCAGTGAGTCTAAGAAAGAAGAAAATGTTCTCAAACCAAGAGGGGCAATGACGCCTTTTACTATATTTAAACTATTAAATTGTATGGGGAGGTGAGTTACATGCCAGTAGAACTGTTAAAAATTTTAAAATAAAAACATGACATCCTGGCACAAAGGGCGTGAAGCTGGAGGAACCCCTCTGGCACTGACCTGTGGTGGACGCCAAGCCCTTGGTGGGCTCCTCGGTCAAGCCCAGGTATTCTCTGATGAGCTGACTCAGCCTCTGGTAGGCAACTTCCATATCATCTATGGGAAACGAGAGTGCGCATTTTAAAGCAACAGAACCAGCTCAGAACACGATCCGTTTTCAAGAGTTGGTGGCGAGGATGCTTTAGCTGCATTTTACAGTTGTGACAGGCAGAATTCTAAAGTGACCTCCAGCAACCCTCTGTTCCTGGAGAGAAGGCGGAGTCAACCCGTGAGTGTGGTGTGTTACCGCTCCGGGGATTGTGGTACTGTCTAGAGCAAAAGGGACTTGCATAGCAGTCTTTAACCAAACAACAACAACAACCAACAAGCACACTGATCCTCTAGGCCAGGGTAGAACTGCCCCTGTGGGCTTCTGAGACTGGAACTCTACAGGAGAAAGCCTCATCTTTTTCCTGAGGTGTGCCTGGTGGATTTGAACTGCTGACCTTGAGGTGAGCAGCCCAATGTGTAATCACGTCGTTTGATATCACTATCATTAAATCAATGTCAATATCACCTTATAAAGTCACTTCAAAACATACCTGAATTCCCCAGAAGGTATCTGAATCTCAGGACATGTGATCATAATCCCCAGGGAGCTACAAATCCTGCTACTAAAAGTAGTAAAGCCACGAAAATGTTGACAGCAAACATCTTCCAGCACTCGCTGAGCCACAGCTCCTTGTTTACAGCAGTAAAGAAACAAACGGCTGGTGGGTTCAAACTGCCAAGCTTGTGTGATTAGCAGCCCATCGTGAACCCACACCACCATCGGCTGACGTTAGGCCTATAACCTACTCTGAGTCCCTTGAAAGGAAGCCACCTCCAGCCAGGCTGTGGGAAGAAATCCAGGCCTAGGTGAGCCCGGCCTCAAGACCTGAAGGCAGCAAGCCTCCAGACAGCAGCAGGGGCTGCAGAGGGGCCTCAGCCTCCGAGGGCGAGGAGCGGAGTCCTGCCACAGCCTTGGAGGTCAGCTCAATGCACACCTTGCTGCCAGCTCATGGAATGCTGCGAGGAGAGCCAGCCTTCCGAAGGACAGAACTGGGCACAGAGAACTGGGTGCAGGTTTAAGCTGCCAAGTGTGACTGTGCAGCAGCTGCAAGAAGTAGCCATATCAGGGGGGAGCTACAAAGGAGGACTCCAGAGTCATGAAACCTTCATCAAACGACAGCCTCGGCGTCTGAAGCCTGCTTCTTAACAGACCCTGCCCATCCAGGTCCCAGGTTTCTGAGTGTGGTGTTTCCTCGTCGCCCACCCCCTACCCGCCCCGAAGGAGCCTACACTCTTCAATGCACATCACTAGGGCACGGTGGGCCTCCTCCAGGGACACGAATCATTTTCCTTTCAGAGGTTCTTTGAGCCTGGGGGACAAAAGGAATTCTGAGAGGCCCGCTGAGAGCCGCAGGGTGGATGGGCCAAGGTTTCTCAAGGAAAAGTCTCATAGGACAGCCCTTGTTACCTTGAAGAATGGGCAGGTGCATTGTCATGATAGCAAAGAAAGAAGAAGAAAAAAAATCCGTGGTTCGACTTTCCTGGGTCTTATCAATGCACTCCTTGCTAAAGTTGCCCCCATGAGCAGCCTTTGAGGGGGCCCTGGTGGCCTCGTGGTTATGCAAGATGGGCAGGCTCGAAACCACCAGCCGTTCTGAGAGCGAAAGATGAGGCTCTCCACTTCCCCTAACAAGGCACCGTCCTGGAGACTCACAGGGACAGTTCCCCCTGTGCGAAAGGGCTGCTATGAGTCGGCATGGGTGCGAGGGTGGAGGGTGGAGACCATCCCTGAGGAAAACCCAGCAAGGTCACCCCTTTGGCATCCCCCTAAGGCAGGGACCAAGGCCATCTGAGCAGGCCCAGCACACCCCCCTGGAGAGCTGAGGAGAGCGGCCGGCAGCCATTGCCTGATCTCAGGGGCACGCTGCAACACGCTGCGTTTGGGATGCAGCCATGCACGTATGAACTGGGACTTACTGGAGGATCTGATATTTTAGGTTTCAGCAATCAGAGGTTCTGTGGAAGGATGGTGGAATAGAAAGGGGGAACCAATTGCAGGGATCTACATAGAACCTCCTCTCTGGGGTACGGACCGCAGGGCAGTGAGCGAAGGGACACATTGGAAAGTGTAGGATGTGAAAAAGTAATAACAATTTGTAAATTATTAAGGGTTCATGGGGTAGGGGGAAGAGGGAAATATAGGGAGCTAGTATTGGGGGCCTAAGTGGAGGGAGGATGTTCTGAGGGTGAGGATGGCAACAAGTGTGCAAATGTGACCTGCATACAATTGATGTGTGTATGGATCATGATGGGAGTTGTATGAGCCCCCAATAAAATGATTTATCTTAAAAAAAAAAGAGTTCTGGTGGAGCCATATGAAATCGCTGACATTTTTGCAGGTCAACATGGTAGACTGGCTATTTCATCTTAATAACCCTGACCTCTCCTTCCAGTCCCCAGCTAAACAAGGTTAACTGGTTAAAAGAAGTTAGCCATTTGTTTTATTTACTGCTTTAAATAAGCAGCCATTTCTAAGCTACTTCTTGAAAATGTTTTACACACTCGGGTTTTAACAGTTTTCGTAGATAGATTTGTAGTTAGATAAGGATTATCCTCAAATGGTCTAAGATACATAGACCTTCTGAGAAATTTAAGTGTGTTTTGAAATGGAAGCACTTTTATAAAGTGATATGAAGTGATAAAGACTTAGTTATAAATATATCTGACTACGTTGAGCTAGGAACTCTAGTAGTGCTGTGCTTATGTGTTGGGCTGTTAATCTCAAGGTCAGTGGTTTGAAACCAGGCAATCCGTTGGGGTAAGGGGGGAGGAGATGAAGTTTTCTGCTCTTGTAAAGAATTCCAGCCTGAGAAACCCACAGAGAGACTGCCACCCTGTCTTGTAGGGTTGCCTCTGTGGCGGTGAGTTTGTGGTGTATGTGTGATCTGATGTTCTTGTCCAAAGGCCCCTTCAGGAGTCCCGGTGGCTCAGTGATTAAGTGCTCGGCTGTCAGCCCAAAGGGTGGGTGGTTCGACCCACCTAGCAGATCCGAGGGAGACAGCCTGGCCGCTGACCTGTCCCTGTAACGATTAACCCATGGCTGTCAGGTCATTTCTGACACATGTGGATTCGACAGGACAAAGTAGAGACCGCCTCACAGGGTTTCCAAAACTGCTTTTCTTTACATAAAGTAGACTGCCATGTCTTTCTCCCACTACGCGGCTGGTGGGTTTGAACCCCGGACTTGCCAGTTGGTAGCTGAGCACTTAACCACTGTGCCACCAGGGCTGGGTCCGTCCCTAGAAACACCTGTGATGGCAGGCACCTTACGCTTCCTGTGAGCTTAGCCCGACATGGTGACGTCCCTGGAGCAGGTGAGCTTCTGTCAGCGGTGTCACCGGGGAATGCCGTGACTCTGGGGGCACTCGGGTGCCCCAACGGCACCCCTGCACAGGTGAGGAAGGACCGAGGCCAGACTCCGTTGGAGACCCTGTTAGGAAGGCTGCCAGGAAGCTACCTCCTTTGAGCCTGAGACCTCCAGGCTTCTCCAGCCTCTCTGTGACCACCCCAGGCAGCGTCAGTGCGCTGCTCCCTGTGACGCACCTGCATTGATGATTGCGTCGAAATACCCTGGGAACGTCTGGTTCATCTTAATGTACAGGTCCACCCGGGAGACGGCCAGCTCGATCTCCGCCCGGCTGAAGAGGCCCTTCCTGCGGAGGTGGCCCTCATACTTGGTCTTGTTCATGGGCACCACCAAGATGTAGCGAGGCTCAAAATAGGTGCACTTCAAACTTCGTACGCCCTTGGGGATTAGGGGGAAGAGAGGGAGTCAGAGAGGGAGGCGTGCTGCAGGCAGCATTCTGCAGTCCTGGGACCACCCAGGTGTGGGAGAGAAGTATTGACTGGGTCTGTGTAACTGGCTACTTTTCACCTACAAGGGTCTTGGGGTTGGATTACGTGACCTTGTGTATCAAAGACTCTCAGGGAATGATTCAAATCAACCCACCTGGGTATCCTCTCATGACTCATTCTAACATTTATAACTGCTTAATAAAAAACCAAAAAGAGATAGACAATAGTTATAAGTACAGAGGTCCCCCCCTCTTGATGACCGAGTTGTTGTCTAAGTTGGATGTTGCAAAGGGCATCCCTGTCCTACCAGAAGATAGAGTTCTTCCCAGGGGAGAAGGGGCTCCTCTGTCACCCCTCTGTCATCCTCTTAGTGGTCCGGGGTGGAGGTGGGGGTGTGGACTTCCTGGTTCCTGGCCCAACAGCTGGCTGGACTTAGCCATCATCACATCTCACAGCCGCTGTCTGCACTGAGGGAAGGCTGGGCAGATACGCACCATGAGAACACAGCATGAAGCAGTATTCAGGTTCAAGTGCCAGCTGCCATCAAGTTGATTTCAACTCAGGACCTTCACCCCCACCCCATCCCCACGTGTCTCCTTGTAGAACTGTACTCCATAGTTTTCCATGGCTGATTTGTCCGACGAGGACTGCCTGACCTTTCTTGCGAGATATCTCTGGGTACAGCCTCCAACCTTTGGGCCGGCTGATGGGCACATTAACCATTGACAACATCCAGGGCTCCAGTGTGTAGTGGTGGTGGTGGTGGTGGTGGGTAGGTATCTGCGTCCTCATTTCTAACTCATAGTGACCTTCTGTAAAACAGAATGAAACACTGCCCAGTCCCATGACAGTCTCCCAACTGTTAGCTTGAGCCCAGTGGTGTGGTCACTAGGTCCATCCATCTCATTGAGGGACTTCCTCTGGCTGACCCAGCAGGACTTTACCCAGCAGGACGTCCTTCTCCAGGCACAAGTCAACGATGGGAGTCACAGTCCCTCTTTGGCTGGTCACATGGCGGGTTTTCTGTGAGAGCTCATGTTCATTGCTGGGGGCCGGCCTGGGCTTGGTATGACCTCACACCCAAGCAGACAGAAGGCTGCCTGGGCCTCGGCCATATCACGGCCAGTTGCAGACGGGACTGTGGTGAGCCCTAGGGTTCTTGCTGGCTGCATTTGGGAAGAAAGGCTGCAGCTTGCTTTTGTCGGAGGCCAGATCCTCCGCGGAAACTTGTTTGGCACCACAATAGCACCAAGTCTCCACAGCAGAGGGGTGGTGGCTGGGCAGGCAGTGCAGCAGCCAGGAATCGAACCGGATATTTCTGCTGGAAGGCAAAGCGCCTCCCCTTGTCCCAGTATTGTCCCCCAAACCTTCTGCCCTCTGTATGTCCTTGCTCCAAATCCTCTCATTCTTTAGCTTTCTGCCCAAAAAAACAACAAAAAACCAAAAGCCACACACAGGCTGGTCCTTGTCCAGGGGCAGCCAGGCCCCGCTGCACACACAGTTCAGGCTGCGACTTCACCTCACCAGATCTGAGACTCCTGTTGCCGCCAAGTCGAACCCACCTCTCGGGGACCCTTGTGTGAGTCAGAGCTGCTCCGCACACTGGGTGCTCTTGGCTCTCGGCCTTTCACAGAGGCCGGTCCCTGGCCCTTGTCTCTTCCCTGCCCCTGGTGGGTTTCAAGCCACCCACTGCTAGGCTAGAAGCTGGGAGAAAGCGGTTGGCAATCCCTCAGAGTCCTCCTCTCGGCAGAGGGCTGGGTGCAAGATGACAAAGAGGATTCGGTGAAGGGAAAACAAAACAATGAAAACTGGGAGATGGTGGGTGGCAGTTTTGACTCCTACCAGGGGACTTCCTGACGTGGGTGGGAAAGCACAGCCTTCTTTCAATCTTGTTCTCCCCAGGGACGTTTTGAAGCCCTCTGGCAGTCCAGGAGGGATTCCTGGCACTGGCTTCGTGTCCATGCGCCACGCTTTCCCTGGGCAGGGGGGCTGGGACTCGGGCTGACGGGCCGGCACTGGGTTTGCGTCCTCAGTGAGGTTCCCCTTCCCCGTGGGGGGCCTGGTGGCACGGTGGGTGTCACACTGGGCTGTAACCACCAGGTTAGCAGGTCAAAAGCACCGGTTGCTCCTCCGGAGAAAGGCGAGGCTCCCTCCTCTGGGAAACAGTCTGGTAAGCCCACAGGAGGCGGTCCCACCCTGCCCTACAGGATGGCTGGGCGTCAAACTGGACCACGTGGGTTGGGTTGGGTTTTGTGCCTTTCCCGCACACGGCTCTGCAATGTCTGAGACTGTCAGGCGCTGACTGTCTCCTCTCCCTCCCACCGAGCAGCTGGTGGGTTAGAATTGGCAACCTGGCACTTGTGAGCCCAGTGCTTCACCCGCTGTGCCCTCGAGGCTGCTTTGTGTCCCCTCCCCCCTGCGAACGAAATACTCAGCAGCTCGCCCGGCCACCCACTGCCACTCCTCGTGAGGCTGGCCCAGCCTCCTGCCTGCAGCCCCAGGTCCCGAGCTCCTGGATTCAGAGAACAAGCTTACACGTACGCACTGCCTGAAGGGACAAGGCTGACCTCGATTTCCATGTGGATGCAGCTGGCCAAACCGTCTCTGGCGATGCCTTCCACGGTGTCCCGGTTCAGCCCGTAATTGTGATTGGAGTAGTTGAAGGTCAGGATGAACTTGCCCTGCAGGTGGGGACACACGGAGACTTCGTATCCTGGCTGCCGGGGGAGCAGTCTGGGCAGTCAGATCCCTCCGTCCAGAAGTGTGACAGGTGTGAGCATGCACGCAGTCACTCGTTGGCGGCCGCCGAGTAGATGCCGACGCACAATGACCCTACAAGGACAGGCTAGAATGTCCTTGAGACTTTCTGAAGCTAGAACTCCTTATGGGAGTAAAAGCCTCATCTTTCTCCCACAAATAATAGCAAGTGTCTGAGAATGCCAATTGGGGTTACAGGACGGTACATCCAGAGGTGAGGGGGCCCAAAAGGGTGGGGGTTGGGGGGTTGGAGGGTGGAAGTGATCCTGTAAATGGAGCGAAAATGCTGCACTGTGTAAGTGTATGGTGGGACAGACTTTGCCTATTAACACATCGCCAACCCAGCGCCTAAGTCATTCGTCTTCATCGTCAGGGAGCAAAATGAGCAGCTTGCCCCAAACCTTGCCATCCCGGCTGTGCCAGAAAGACCACAGAGCCCAGGAGAGGTAGCAATTTCCCAGAGGCTGGCATCCCCAGATAAGGCGTTAAGGACCAGACCATGGCTTCAGGCTGTGAATTACACGGACACCCCCACCGCTTTGCATCCTGGGATGAGTCCTAAAAGACAGACCTGTCCTGCGCGTCCTCAGAGAGACGGGTGCTTCCTGATATGCAACACCGCCCTACCTGCGACTCCACTGAGGTGCGGCTGCGACCCTGACATGGAGCTGTGTTCTGGAAGTTCAGAAAATGGCCCCCCAAACTCTAGAAAAAGGTGATCCCTGAACTCGGGAGTGTGTCTTGGACCACACTGTGATGGTGCCACTAGCTCCCATGTCAACCGGGGGAGCTGCAGGCTGATTTGGGCATGGGTGTGTGTGTGTGTCATTTGACAGAGGCAGCGTGTATGGATGGGAGGCATACAGGTCTATAGGTGCCCATCAGCGTGGGTGCACTGGGATGTCCACAGGAGTGGGGGAGGGGTGTGAGGATGTCTGTCCAGGGGTGCTCTCTGGGTGAAGGGCGCGTAGGCTGAGTGTGGGTGTGCGGGTGAAGTCAGGCCGCGTGAGTGGGCCATTTCCACCTTGTCTCTTTTCGAAGCCGCCTGGAGTGCCCTGAGAGGAACAGGGGGTCAGGCTGTGCACTAGCTGGAGAAAATGGCATGGCATTGCAGTGGAAGGTGCCGGGGGGGGGGGGGCCTGGAATTAAGGGCTCCTCAGAGTACCAGGTGGTTTGGCTTGTAGAGGAGTGAAAGGATCCTAAACGAAAACCCGAAGTACAGCTATTACCTGGTCCAGGAAGAGGATCTGATTGAATTGGTTACAGATACTCTAGGATGAGGCACCCGGGGGAGCCGATGCCTGGCGCACGGATGAACTGAAGCAGGGATGCAGGCCTCAGCCTCTAACCAGAGACACAGCTTTGAGCTTGGGAACCAGCTGTCCTGCAAGCTGACGAGTCCTGAGAGGCGACTTCTTGCGAACACTGGGAACGAACCAACCAACCAACCAACCAACCAACCAACCAACCAACCAACCAACCAACCCACTGTCACCTAGTCCTTCCAATGCACCTGACTCACCACGACCCCAAGGACAGGGCAGAACTATCCCTGTGAGCTTCCGAGACGGGCTCTTTGTGGGCACAGAAAGCCTCGTCTTTCTCCTAAGAAGTTGGTGTTGGTTTCGAACGGCCGATTGTGGCGGTTCACCACCCAACTCGCAACCACTATGCCACCAGGGCTCCTTCTGAGCATGGAGACCGCACCTCACACCCTATCAAAGCTGTGTTTTGAAATACAAGGCCCCAGAGTATGCTTGGGAAATTCAGCGAGGGCCAGGGCCCAGTCCTAGGAGAGAACACGAGGAGCGGTTCCCAGGGCGTTCTCTGTGCTCCCAATCTCTCTCTACACCACGTACACACACCAGGTGTAGACTCAGCGCTTATGCCTGTGGATGAGGCTCTGTGCAAGCTGGGCCCCGCTGGGCACTGCTCCTCCCCAGCTCTGAGAGGAGGCCCCCTTGTCTTGATTAACCCGGGATCTGAGCTCATTTCAACCCAAGCACATGCCGGCATGCGGCAGCCTGAGTGGATGGAGCCCTGTTGGTGGCATGGTTCCAACCAGCAAGGCTAGCAGTTCAAAAGTACTAGCCAGATCTGCGGCTAGTCCTGTAGGGTCACCGTGAGTCAGCATCGACTCCATGGCAGCGAGTTTTTAGGGTTGAACCCTGGCTGGGTAGCCAATCAGCCAATCCACAGAGACCACAGAGAAGTGTCCGGCCCACTTTTCATCGTCCTGCCTCAAGGCGGCCCCTCAGCACGTCTGATGGGGCGTTGATCACACTGTCTCCAAGACCCCAAATCCAGAGACATGGGAACGGGGATGCCTGAGGGACTTAAGCCCAACCCAGGAAGAACACGTCTCTCATGGACACACATCACATCACTTCCTCCCTCTTGTCATTTCCCGTCACCTCGAGGTCTTCACGTGCCTGCTCAAGACCATGGATTTCTTACCTGCTGGGAAGAGAGGGGGCGGGTCTTACCATATTCAGCATCTCATCAAAGACTTCCTGGGACACAAAGTGATAGTCAACTCGATCCCCTTCTCCAAAGTACGGAGGTCTCGTGGTGTGGCAGG
The DNA here is from genome assembly GCA_004026705.1 of Nesogale talazaci. Taxonomy (NCBI): domain Eukaryota; kingdom Metazoa; phylum Chordata; class Mammalia; order Afrosoricida; family Tenrecidae; genus Nesogale; species Nesogale talazaci. The sequence goes on along the minus strand of PVJH01019850.1, from coordinate 19,311 downwards.
CCCTGAGAACACAGAACACAGGGCTGAGTCTCCCTGTTTCCCTGGAAAGGTGAAGTAGACGAGGTTTCGGGGAACCAAATTGGCTCTTCATATACACACAAAGGCCCTGCTCTGCGGGCCTCATGCCCATTTTGGTTTACCAACAGCTCATTTTGACCCTTGAGAGAGCATGGAGGGTGGAACCAGCTCTTGTGCCCTGAGACAACTTTGCTTTTCAAAGTATGACGACGATGCCTACGGCTCAGACCTGAGGCATGCTTCAAAGAGTTTGTGGACAAACGGGATTCAAAGATGTTGAAATGTTCCCACTAACTTTCTGTGCTCCCCTCCTAGTTTCCACCCAAGTGCATCCCTACTCTCTCCGACCAACGACCTTGGCCCCAAGCCCTTCTACTTGCTGGTCATCTCTCCCTCCTCCTCCTCCATCATATGCCCAGACAGTGAGGGATCCTAAGTCATGGTGGGGTAGCCTGAGCTGGCACCTCTTTATCAGGCCTTTCCACTGCAAGGAGATTACATTTCTCAGGGCGATTGAGGGGCAGGGGCTTTTCTAGAATCATTCAAAGGGAGTCACGTGAGGCTGGGAGGCAGCCAAGGGCAGAGAAGTCCACCCAGACGAGTGGATGCTGAGAGCACAGTTGGTGTCCACGGGGGGCTGCCTAAGGAGGATGATGGACCAGGGGTGACCCGAGGGCGTTGGAAGCTGTCATCTAATTTCCCTGTGTTGAGTCCATCACTGGTGTTGTCTAATTGGAACACTGGACAAAGGAAGTGCTGCATGGGGAGAGCAACACGTCACTGAGAGTTCTGGGAAGAAGGTGGAGCCAATTTGGAGACAAAGGGAAGGGTCTGGGCTGTGGCTTTCAATAACCATCCTTTGCGTTGCACCCCCCGCCCCCCCCACACACACACACTACGTGCCCCAGGGGTCTTAATCTACTGACCCATTGGAGAAAGGAAGGTGAGTGAGCTAAACCCTGCTTTTCTGTGGGACACCCCCCACACACACACACACACACACACACTGCCCTTGCTTTACTTGACGGACAAAAGAACTGAAGAAGACAGAGTCAGAACGGTGAGGCTGGTCCTCACAACCCACCAAGGGTTGGGGACTAGACCTTTGAAAGGCAAGGCCCGGGGAAGTTGGGCCAGGCCATGGGCTGATTCCAAATACCCACCCCACCCCCACCCGATGGAAGAGGACAGGAAGGACAGATATCTAGGAAGGACTGGAAGATGGGTGAGAAAGAAGGAGGTCTTCATGTGGCTCAGAGCATGCGGCTTAGCAGCTCCATTTGGGACTGGATGGTCTCCGGAAATAATGAACCTCTGGTTTCTGCAAGTAGTGACGCAGAGGCCTGGCTGGGGGCTCCTTTAAAGTCGAGCTTCCTGAATGGTCTCTTTCACTGGAGAACCACAGAAGCCGCCGCAGGTACTCCTGGGGCACGTGGCAGGCACTTTACACTGGTCCTAACATCCACTGCAAACACCTGTCCCCCATTTCCTGGGCACAACTGAAGGGGGTGGGAAAACGGAGACTCCAGCACATACCTGTGAGTGAACATCACACGTCATGAGGACACTGTGTCGAGACGAGACCTTTCTTTGATAGCCACACACCACATTCCTAGTTCGCTCTCCCTAGCAAGTGGGAAGTCTGAGCCCACCCACAGAGACCTTGGATGATGGGCTGGCGAGCAGCCATGGAAAACGCAATGGAGCCCAGGTCTGCTCACTCGCTCCCGGGATTTGCTGTGAGTGGAAATCAACGCCGAGCTAACTGGAGGGTGGGGCGGTGGACCCAGATACAGTGGTGGAGGAGGCAAATGGGTTCAGGTGATGAATCAACGCATACCTCCAAGAGTTCCTACCTCCCAGCTTGCCTCACTCAAAACAAAACCCCCTCCAGACTCACTGCCTTTGAGTTGATGCTGCCTCACAGCAAACCGGTGGGCCAGGATAAGAGCTGCCCAGAGAGTGTCTGAGACTTCCACTCTTTACAGGAGTAGAAAGCCCTGTCTTTTCTCCCAAGGGGCAGCTGGTGGTTTCAAACTGCCGACCCTGTGGTTCACCGTGCCCCCGGGCTCCTCAGGGTGCCTCTGTAGCAGCGCACTACTTTGAGAGGCCAGGACCACCAGCCATTCCCAACCTGGCCGGCCTGCGGAGCGGAAAGAGGGAAGCCAAGGAGAGAAGCCCTGGGAAGCCCAGGCACTTGGGCTGGCAGGGTGTCTCCAGATTTACTCCTTGGCACAGTAGGATATTTCCGGAGGCCCTTGATTCTTTTGTCCTAGTTTGACCTTCAGCTCCTTGTGTCAAATTTATCTTCCGAAGCACACCCGGTTGCCTTCAAGGGAGCATAATGACCCTCTATTATTTTTTCTTCCAACATCAAGTTTGAAGTGATTTATATTACTCCGGGGACTTTAAAATATTTTAATCAATAAATAATTGTATAGCATTATCTTCCCCGAGTTGTCCAAACGAGGAATGTAATTTTAGATCTCTGAATAAATGAGCCTGCTTAAAATAGTATTTACATGGTTGAAACATGTATAGCTTCAGGGAAGGGGCATTTTTTCGGGGGGGGGGGGAGTGCTGCCGCATTAGGAAAGAATTTGCATTTCATTTTCTTGCTATATCATACATCTTTGCAGTCACATTCCCCAGCTCACCAACACACACCATTGATTTTAAGGCAATTTCTTGGTGCTACATAAAGAATAAAAGAAGGAACCATTGAGTAAGGCTCCCCTCCCCCCAAACCCCCCCTCCCCTTCTCCCCTAGGAAAATTCCAGAGCCTCGATTCCCAGAACCTGTCAAAAGCTGCAGAAGTGGGCTGGAGGTTGTTCTGGGTAATTTCTGGCTCTTCCGGCAGGAGCCCCTGGGTGGATCAGCCTGTGCTCAGCTGAAGGGTGGAGGTTTGAAGTCACCCAGCAGTGCAACAGATTAAAGGCTTGGCGACCGGCTTCTGTGAAGATTGCTGCTGTCGTTATTACTGTTGGGCGTCTCAGAGCTCCTTCTGCCTCACGGGGGACCCCTGGGACAGAGTCCAAACCGCCTTCAAGAGTTCTCTTGGCTCACATTCCTACAGAAGCAGAACCGAAGCAGCCACACAGTGGGCTTGAATTGCCGGCCTCCGCACCTCTCCTTGTGTCACCAGGGCACTTTCCAGAAATAGGATGGCCAAAGAAACCCTGTGAAGCCATGCTCCTGTGTCAAAACCAGCCAGTGCGTGGCCAACCATGAAGCTGAACTGGGAAACGGAGCCTTTCCAAACCCCAGGCGTGGCCTGGGGCTGGCACCGGGTGGAGTTCCAGATGTGGAGGGGTAAAGTCAGAGGATGCAGGGTCTCACCAGCCACAAAGGGGCAGCTGGGCCTGTTGTGGACAGGTGGTGGGGGGGAGTGGGGGGCAGTGGATGGGTCAGGGTGGCTAGGGGTTCCAGCAGGGCACGGTCTGGTTCACCCCAGACAACAAGATGTGTTTCTTCCGGCCCTTTGTCACCTCCCTCCTCCTGTCATGAGGGGTGCACTTTAGCAACCCCTGTTACCACCTCGCTTCCAAAGGCACCAGGCTCAAGACACCACATCACTCCCAAGTGTGAAGGCATGGGGACCCTGTGTCCCCCAAGGCCTGACCTTCAAGGGGCTGACACGCCTGTGGCATTCTGCTTTTACCACGGCTCAGGGACACGTCCCTGAGCAGTCCACGTCCTTCCCTCCTGGAGTTCTGCTGGAAAGGGGAGCGCGGCTGTTCCGTTGCTGTGTAGAGTACTGCACGTGCTGGGAACGGACGGCCCGGGCCAGCAACCTGGGCGCGTGCCCAGCCTCACATGCCCACCCACAGCTTACCCGTATCTGAAGTAAGTGCTGAACTGTCGGCAGAGGCGGTGGGCCAGTTCTCGCTTCCCACAAGCTTGAGGCCCGGCCAGGATCAGCATGGGGTAGGGAGCGTCCAGACTCGGCAGGGTGCTGCAAGAGAGGGCCGGGCGTCAGCCATGTGGGCCGAGAACGACGGACCCCCCTCGTCATCCTCAGTGCAGGTCACGCTCCCTTGCTAGAAGTCCATGGTTCTCCACCTCCCGCATGCTGCGGCCCTTTCATACAGCTCCTCATGGGGTGCTGACCCCCAACCATAAAATGGCTTTCGCTGCTGCTTCGTCGTGGAACACCATGAAAGCATAGTAAAGAATCACAAAAACAGTATGCAAGCATATATTGTGAAATACCTATTTCTTTCTTTCTTTCTTTCTTTTTTTTTTTTTTGTATCATTGCCCTGGTGGGAGGAGGAAGCCCAGCCTTGCTCCTGGAGAGCCGCTACTGGATTTGAACCGTCAACCCTGTGGGCCGCAGTCCCGCACACAACTACTGCCCACCAGGGCTCAGCGAAATACTTAGATCTAATGATGAGTGAACGAAATTTCGTCTTGTGGCATGGAGTGGGATGGGTAGCAGTCTTAATACAACAACAGTAAACTATATTGCTGCATTTTGTGACAGGGTGCGCAAAAAACCCATGGCTCGGTTCTTAAGACCATCAGAAATATGTGTTTTCCGATGGTCTTAGGCACCCCTCCCCCCGCGCCCCTGTGAAAGGGCTGTCTGACCCCCAAAGGGGCCTGGACCCCCTGGTTGAGGGACCGCTGTTCTCTGAAGTCACTGAGCTTGCCAGTCTCATCTTGTGAGAGTGAGAGTAGGTGAGTAAGGATAGGTCAGCGAGATTATCCGTGCCCCCCCATGGCCGCTGAGTGCCATTTCACTCTAGCTGCCCTCCAGGAAGGACAGCGTGGAACTGCCCCTGAGTCTCCACGGCTGCCATCTTTACGGGAACAAAGTGCCCACCTGTCTGCGGCAGAGCGGCTGGTGGGGTCCAGCCACCCATGTCCATACTGGGCAGCAAGTGCTTAGCTGCTGCGTCACCAGGTCCTCATCAGCAGCATCACGACTCAGACTCACGCCCGCGGTTCTACTCTGACCCCTGAGGACCTGGCAGGGCAGGGTCACGCTGCCCTGTGGGTTTCCGAGGAGGAGTGGGTTGTTTACGAGCGGCCCGTCTTTCTCCCATGGAGTGGTGAGTGGCTCTGACTGTGTTTAGTAGCCCAACCAGAACCCCTTATGCCATCGCGTGGGGGAGGGAGGCACTGATAGGGTAGAATTATTCAAATATATGCAAATTTACTTGAAGGACATCTTCCTTGAAAAAAGCATGAGGAAGATACAGGAAGACATGATCGTTCTTGAGAGCTAAAGTATTCCCTTAAGAACTTGACAACGGGAGTGGGTGGGGGTGGGCGCTGAGCCCCGGTGGCATAAGTGGTTGAGTGGGGGATTGCGGCCCATGGGCTTGGCGGTTCAAATTCAGCAGCAGCAAGGCTGGGTAGCTCCCACGACCATCAAAGGATAGTGATGCCTAAAACTAAAAAAAAAAAAAAAAAGAACTTGCCAAAAAAAAAGAAATAAGACTTGACCATCAGCGTGGATTGGATTAGAAACTAGATGTGCAAACCTAACAGTAAGACCCAAAACTTCCCTGCCCAAGGATCCTTACTCTTCCTCAATGGCCATGAAAAAAACTTCTGAGGCTGCTTCTATTCCTACCCCCCACTAGCACCAGAATAACTACAAGTGCAGCAGGAACTGGGTCACAGGTCCATCCCGTGCTAAGAGCTGGTGCCGCAACTGGGTGTGGCTCCTGGGCTTGAGAGATGGAGCTCGAGGAAGAATGGAGCAATGTAATGCCCTGCAGCAGGGATTCAGGACTCCACTCGGGATCAAAAACAGAGGACTACAGAATAAGATAGACGATGTTTTAAAAAAACATATGTTGAACGGATTTTGAACTTGCCTCAAGCACTAAACTAAGAGCAGTGATTTCTCTTTTTTTTTGGGGGGGGGGGGAGGCACTGGCAATCACTGCCCTCTGGTGGTCATGGGAGCTACCCAGCCTTGCTCCTGGAGAGCCACTGCTGGGTTTGAACTGCCAAGCCCATGGACTGCAGTCCCAAACTCAACCACTATGCCACCGGGGCTGAGCACGATCAGTGAATTCTTATGTCGAGGTTCTCTCCCAAACCTGCCCCCACAAAGAGACCAGTGGAGATAAGGGTGCTTCAGCAAAGTGTGGTGAAGAAAGCAGATGGTGCCTGGCTATCAGAAAGGACAGCAGCCGGGGTCTTTCCTCTAACTCTTCAATCCCCCCACCACCACTATCAAGACCCCAATTCTACTTTACAAATCCGGCTAGGCCAGAGCATGTCCATGGGTACAGATAAGAGCTGGGAACACAGGGAACCCAGGACAGATTACCCCCTCAGGACCAATATTGAGAGTAGCCCTACCAGGAGGGGAAGGGAAGAATGGGGGGAGGAAGGGGAAATCAATCACAATGATCTACATACAACCCTATCCCTGGGGGGCGAACAACAGAAAAGTGAGTGAAGGAAGGCATAAGTCAGTGTAAGGCATGAAGTTATAATAACAATAATTTGTAAATTATCAAGGGTTCATGAGGGAGGGAGAGGGGGAGGGAAAAATGATACCAAGGGCTCAAGTAGAAAGGAAATGTTTTGAAAATGACGATGGCAACAAATGTCCAAATGTGCTTGACACATGGATGGAAGGAGAGATGGTGATAAGAGTTGTATGAACCCCCAATAAAATGATTTAAAAAACAAAAAAAAACCAAACAAACAAAAAAAACAAGGAGCAACAAGTAGAAAGGAAATGTTTGAAATTGATGATGGCAGTATATGTACAAATGTGCTTGACACAACGGATGTATGCATGGATTGTAATCAGAGCTGTCAGAGCCCGCAATAAAAACAAGACAAACCAAAAAACAAACATTAAAAGGGCTTCTAATAAAATGCTTTTTAAAAAGAAGCCACTGAAGTGAAGTGTCAGCTATGTCTACATGGAAAAAATACACCAGCCCACATGATCCAAGGATTATGACTAATAAAACCCAAATCCAGAGGAGGGAACGGTATTGGAATTTCAGCATTAAAATTCTAATCTGGCTTCCAGAGCCTGTGGATGGCCAGGAAAGCCCAAAACCTATTCGCTCCTGCTTTTTTCCCCCAGGCAGATGAAGCCTCGGGTAAACCCCTCTATGGATCAGAGAGGCGAAGGATCTTGTGATCAGACAGAGTGCGTGGCAGGGTGGGTGGCTGCAATCATAGTTATGTCTGCACGTCAGTCACACCTTGTCATTTGCTCTCCCTCTTGATTCCTGGCTGTTTTTAATACTGTCTGCTTTGTTTTCGATTGAGGCTTTTGTCTGATTCACTAGGTCAGGGTTGGGCTGTTTGTTTGCGCTTTCATTTATTTTTCTTGGCTTTCTCTACAGGAAACCCGAGACAGGCCAACCCATCGAGTCAATGGCTGGATCAATGGTTTCAGAGGGACTGACGAGGGATGTGGGTGGGAATGTGGGGCGCTAACAGCCAGGAATACCAGGAAGAATGATGGAATACCCTGAAAATGATCGTGGTGGCAGCTGTATGACTCTTGTGTGTGCCATTGAGCTGTTGAAACATGCGATATGCGCATTCTATGTTGATGAACATGTTATGCATAAACTAAGCCAGGTTTTCGACTGCATCCTGAGATGCAGGCTCCATGCATGTGGAGGTAGCGGCCCCATGGCCGTCTTGAACTTCTCTGAACACCTGCCCAAAGCAGCCAAGAAGCAAAAGCAGAAGTCCACGGAGCCGGTTGACAGCAAAGCCAGGTCAAGCAGGATTTGCATGCGTCTTAAGCCACACATGGGTGGAGACACAGGGCTAAGCCCTCAATAGCCAGGAGACAAGGGTGTTTGCAGAAGACAAAACGTGAGAGCGGCCAGGTTGGCATCTGATGGACCACAGAAAGTCCCCCCCCCACCACCACCACCAAAAAAAAAAGCCAATGGATTTTCACCAGAAAGCAAGCTGGATGAAATGAGGAGTGTTTTGCGTTCTCCATCACGAGGTTGGTTCAAGAGGCCCCCTGGAAGCAAGGACTGACTTCTCCAATGGGATCACCCACCGGGGAGGCTGGCTCCACGGCCTGAGACCCACCTGGAGCCAGATTGAGCCGAACATGCACAAAGGCCAAGAGAAGAGGAGGTGCGGAAAATTTCAGAAAGCAAGACACCCCACTTCCAAACACTAGGCAAGACCAACAGAAGAAATGATATGAGCGATTAAAAACACCACGACATAAATTAGAATTAGGGAAATGCAGAAACGAAGTGGAAGCAGAGTTCAGGAAAGAATTAGAAATAGAAGGGACGGGGGCGGGGGGGGTGTGTGTCTTCAGAAACGCAGATTAAACTAAAAGAACACCAAAGGGAACAAACACCACGTATTAGGCCTGAAGAGAAATAGACTCACCTTCAGCTCTTGCACTCTACAGGGAAGGAGTTCTTGACCACATCCTCCGAGCCACCCCGTCCCAGTGTCTCCTCCCCGGCAGTTAGCAAATCCAGCCATGTTTAAGGTTCAATTTGCAATTATGCTGCTGTTGTTTATGGCAGAGAGGGGCATGATTTCCCCAAAGAGTCAGGGAGCCTCTCCTCACAGAGTCTGCCCGCTGTAGCTGCCAGAGAACTGGGCACTGCCCGGGGAGGGAAGGGCCAGGGCAGAGGCGCCCACTAGCTCGGGGTCCACACCCGTGAGTTCTCCACAATGAGCCATGGCCTCCTCTTTGTCTGGCAGCCAGAAACCATCGAGAAATACGTGTGTCTCACACGTCGCTAGCATTTTCCCAGATACATCTTTTTTTTTTTTTTTCTGGACACTTATCTTTATAGAGATATACCCTAAAGCGTGAAACCCCTCGCTGCCTCATCAACTAGAAGGGAAATACGAGGAGGAAATAAATGCCCTCCTTTTAAATCACAAGTGCTTGTCCAGATGTATGTAAATAAGGGATAGATTGCTTCAGCCCCGGGGCCACCGCCATCCACCCGGGCACCCGCCCAAGCCAACATTATTAAATGACATGCAAGCAAAAACATCACGCCTGCGACGCTGAAACGAACCATTTTGCTCGCTGTGGGGAGCCAGGCCTGGGAAGTACAGGCGCAAAGACTGTGAGGGTAAGCCATGTATACGCAGAGAGTTTACAAGTCTTTGAAAGAGGCCTCTGGGTAGGGGGAGAAGTGCTGCGTGCTACTTAAGAGTATAAAGGCCCATCTGTCCCAAGCAGCTTGCTTCAAAGGAAATGGAGACCCCGGGGTCAAGCTGGCTTCCAGGGAAGTGATGAAAAACTCTTATCGCTGGGTCTGGCTGATGTGGGTGCCTCCTCCTTGGTGCTAGGTGGCTTTCTGTGGGTTGGGGTGTCCTTGGGGCTTCTACTGGCCACCCCAAAAGAACTTCACAACCTGTCCTGATGCCCTATTCTAAGCCAGAGCATTTCCCGCTTGCACTGCCACCTGTTTACTTCCTGATAATAAACCCTTTGACCAAGAATTTTGTCTGTGCGTTCTGCAAAGCCATGGCAATGGGTATTAATTAGAACCTAAGGGGAAAGTGGAGAATAGTGCTTAAGAGACAACACAGACGTCCAACAGGACCGGGGAGCACCGTGGTGGTGGGTTTCTGAGACTCTGAGTCGTTACGGACCCAGAGGAATGCCTCTCTCTCCTCTGGAGCGGGCAGTGGATTCAAACCGCTGACCTGGCAGTAAAGCACCAGCTGCCGGGCCACCCGGTCTCCGGGGCTGACCGCGGGAGTACCTGTCGAAGATCCTCTGTGGCTGCATCATGCTGTTCACTATGTGGGTCAGGTGGTCTTGGGCCGCCAGCACTTCCGGTGGGGGGTCATACATGTTCACCGCCGACACCTTGTCCGGGATGAAAAGCAGAGGGAGGAGGGAGGCTTAGTGTCTGAAAACGGAGGCGAGGTGAGGCCTTTCAGTGATGGAATGTTTCAGAGAGGCCGGAGGGGCGTGGGAAAGAAATGGACACCGTCCAGGGGGCCTCCTCAAGGTTCTTTCTGTCTCAGACCCAGGCTAACCTGCCCTAACCCCTGGGTGGTGGCAAGGCTTTGCAAATGGAGAGGGAGGGGCCCCTGCCCGCCTACGTCTATCTCCTTCCTAGTTTGGGAGGAGGACAGCACAGACCAGCTGGGAAGTCCATGGCAGACGGCTCTCAGATGCACTTCCAACTTGAAGCACATACCAGGCGAAAGGAGCAAAAACTCTCCATTCTCAATTTCAGGCAGCTGCTGATTTTTTTCTTCTTCTTTTCCCCCCCATGAAATCTGGCCAAGAACGCTTCTCCTTTCAAACTCTACACAGACTTTCACCTCTTCCACCGTCATACACGGGGCTTTTCCCTCTGTCTTTCTCTTTGTTGTCCCTAAGTCCATTCATTATTTTCACGACCACCTCTGTACTCACTACCCACTCTTGCGCTGCCAACGTTCAAAGGGAAACGAGGAGCCAAAAACATGCCCTGCCGGGGGTGGGAGGAACGGCACGCTGGCTGGCATCGGTCGGTATTTTCAACCAAGATTTCATAGAGGCACGCACCAGACGCAACCCCTGCTTCTGACACAGATCTGCCTGCTCTCCGGCCTACGCTCCTATTTGGATCCAGGTTGTGTAGACCTTTGTGAGTGGAGGCTTTGGCTGCCATCTCGGGTAACTGAGGCAGGTGGGGGGGGGGCCGGTGCTGGGGTCAGCCTGGAAATGCTGGGTTACTCTGGGGCTGGGTGACCAGCTGCGTCATTATTGTAAAGAGCCAAACTAAGACCCTACAACACCAGAGTCACGGCCCATTCCCGTGTCTTGGGATCGTGGGGATAGAATGACAGGGTTGTACAACAACAGGACTCCAACACCCTTTGGGGGATGATAATTCCCCCGTGGGACCACCTGGCGTGACAGGGCCGACCCACAGAAAAGGGGTGCTGCTTCCGGTCCCAACTCAACGGTGGCAGAGCTGTCGTTCACTCATGTCGATGGTGGTTAGCTCCAGAGGGGTAAACTCGCGGACCCCAGGATGAGGGCACCCCCCCCCCCCGCACCCTCTCACCACTAAAGGTTGAACTGTACCTTTTCTTCCACTTTAATCTTCTTGTGATCCAGTTCTGTTAGTCGCAGTAGCATAAAAATGACGAAGAGCCAGTAATCAGATTTCTCCTATTTAAAATAGCAGAGAGATGATTTCGTTACCTTCCTTTCCCCCCGCAAACCAACAGGTGCCAGCACCCTGTGTTCATGACCTGAGGTCTCCTAGATGCTGACAGTCTGTCACCTCCCCTGGGGCGGAGGCTACACGTGCCTGGAGTCCTTCACTCCCTGGATAAGGATGCTGCTCTGCCCTGTCTTCCACGTGCAGCCCACTCCAGCGGTCGGGGCTGTGTGTCTCAATGCGCAAGCAGAGGAGTTATGACAAGATGACAGGGCTCACACGGAAAAGGATGGCGGTGGAGCTTGCTTGTCAGGAAGCATCTGATCCCCAAAGATCAAGCCAATGCGGGGGCCATTCCGCCCACACCTCTCATGGGTTCCTGAGATTCAGAGAAGGCAGCTAGCCCACGGTCAGAGGTGCTTCACCTAGCACACAATTCCATCTGCCCAACGTCCTAACAGATGCACAATCACCACCATGACCCATTTCGGAGCATGCTTTTCTCCTCCTCGTTGCCATTCACCCCACCCCCACCCCCCACATCACATTTCTTGGTGTTCTTTATTGAAAATGTTTCTTGGAGGAAGAGGAACACGAGGAACAGAATGGCCAGTTCTCAGTGGAACCCAGATTTTCTGGAATCCTTGAGGTTGGACGAAATCCCAAGAGATTCTCCTGAGATGACCTTTAACTCTGTAACCAAAAATCCCCCTTGAAGTCTCCTGATGGACCAAAAAAAGAAAAAAGTTGGTAAGAGTAAGTCTGCCTGTCTGAAACACTGTGGTGTTTTATAGAGTTAGAATTCTCTTTGTGAGGTGAAGTGGATGAGCGTCATTCACCAGGTTTCCAAAGCAGACGCTGAGGGGGTCATCGAATTGAAATCAATGGCGGCAGAACTTGGAGAGAGAGAGAGAGAGAGAGAGAGAGAGAGAGAGAGAGAGTGTTTTGGGTGTGTGTTGGGAGGGGGGAGCATGTCCACATGACCCGGGGAATGTAAAAGGTCTCTGAGTCATGTAAATTGTCGAGTGGTCCATGGCTGCATGTGTTTCTGCCAAAAAGAAAAAAAGTGAAACACGAAACAAGGAAAATAAAGAAAGTTTCTTGGAACAATTCCACGAGGGTCTCCACTCCCCCTCCCTTCCCCACCCCCAGCCCGCCTGAATGATCGCTCACCTGAATGGGGTTTCGTAGAAGATTGAGAATTCGCAGGAGAGGTAGCTTTTCAATGTATTCTACTTCACGCAGCTCCTCAATCTGCTTGATCAAAGAACCAGCGCATTATCACCCAACAGAACTCACAAAGACAAAGGTGAACACAACAGGAGCCGGTGGAGTTGCTATGTATTTAAAAACAAAACAAAACTGCTGTGCTGAACATCTTTGCACCGAGCATCCCCTAAAGCTATGCAGGATCCAAGCGTGCCTGGCAGGCCCCTTCCACAAAGGGGGATGCCCGCAGCCTTGTTGGCGCTTCCCTCTCGGCTGGCGAGAGATCAGTCCGCAGACCCTCATCTCGTCCGTGCTGATTTTTTTGCAAGAAAGACCATCACGCACACAGTCAGAGAGACACAGTACCAGAACATGCACAAACAGCTTCCTTTCTTCTCCCGGCTTGCCTCGCTGGACAAGCGCTTCCTTTACTTTGGCATCATGGGGACACGCAGGGCTGCTGACTGCAAGGTCAGCTGTTTGAAACCAAGGTAGAGAGAGGGGGCTTTGTGCTCCCATAAAGAGTCATGGTCCTGGAAGCCCACAGGGGCAACTCTAGCCCATCCCACAGGGCTGCTCTGAGTCGCCCTGAGCTTGACCGAGCATTATTGTGGCAGCTTGACCACATGAAAATCGAGAGGGGGCACAAGAGACCAGTCATAAAGCCCCCGAAGAATGCCCACCCTAGACTTCGCAGGGGAGGGGGCGGTCAACACTTGGCACCCCATTTGAACTGATTGGGGATTACTCACAAGGCAATCACACTGAAAAAACTCTTAAGGTCTAACGGGGCGGGGGGTGGCGGGGAGAGAAGGTGTCACTAGACGGCTCCAGTCCTGGCTGCAGGAATAGCCATGGGGGCTGTTAGGATGCTCGTCTTTCAGACAGGAATGCTGAAGACTAAGAGTGTTGTTAGGTAAGCAGAACCTAGGATATGCAACGCTGAAAGAAATAGGGTCTGGACTGATGGATTATAGCACGTCCTTCTCTGTATTTAACACATGTTCTATGTCAGGACCCCTGTTAGACGTGTGCCTACCTACCTGTCTATCTATGTTAATGTTTATCTATACAAGATAGGCAGGATGGGCACGCTGATGGAGATAGCAACTGGGTCAATGGTCTCTGGGGGCGTGGGAGGGGATGAAGGGTGGACAGGTGAGCGGGACGCCAACAGTGACAGGTCCAGGGGACTAGTAGTGTAGGCGTTCTAAAATTGATGGGGAGAAGTGTGCTGCTTTTCTTGTCGCGTGTGATCAATCAAATTGTATCTGAGAGGAATTACTAAGAGAAGCACGATGGGTAAACTTAACAGTGGTGTAGGAGGAACAAAGGAAGGAAGGAAATATATATATACATGCATAGGTAGGCATATAAATATATGTGTACTTGTTTATAAATGCATATACATGCAAATGCAATAAGGAAGCAGATGGACTTTAATGAATATTACCTTAGTACAAGAATGATTTGTTCCAATACTGATACTCACGTTCCTGATAAGATTGCTAAAGACAAAATGGGTGCACAAGCGAATGTGGTGAAGGAAGCTGATTGTGCCTGGCTACTAAAAAATATAGCTACTAAAAAATATAGCATTGGTTTTTTAAGGCTTCTAGTTAGACAGGAGGCCATCTAGTAGGGAAAGTCCACATGGAAGAAACACACCAGCCCGTGTGATCACGAGGCATCGACAGGAAGAGGTGCCAGAGGTTCAAATACAAGCAACCAAATTGATGCGAAGGGGTGGGGATGTAGTGGAGACTGCAAACTCACCTGTAAGATAACTGGACAGTCCCTCTCAGGATGGCCACATGGAAGAAATGATAAATCCAGGGGGTAGTATAGCACCAATGAACCACCTAACTATCCTCGAGACCTATAATATTTCCTCCACTCACTATTATGGTTTTTATTTGTTTTACTCATTAATGGTAGATTTACATATGTTTACTTATATATTTAAGTTGGCTCAGTACATGAAAGTCAAGACAGATAACCCTTTAGAAACAGTAACAGGAGTAATGGTTCCCTGAGGGTAAAGAAAGATGGGAGAGGGGGATGGGGATCTGATAGCATTGATAAATATAACCCCACTCATGGGATTGAAAAAGAGATTTATATGGATATATTGGATTATGTAAGATATGGGGAAAAAAACTATTATATAAAAAAAAGAATGGGGGCTGAGCACCGGTGGCGTAAGTGGTTGAGTCCGGGACTGTGGCCCATGGGCTTGGTGGTTCAAATCCAGTGGCAGCTCTCAGGAGCAGCGCTGTGTAGCTCCCATGACCACCAGAGCGCAGTGATACCAAAAAAACAAACAAACAATAAAAAAAGAATTGTTCCTGAGGGGCCTGGGGATATTGAGGGGGAGGGAGGGGATAAAGGAAGTAAATATAAAAGAGTTAAAAAAATCAAGAAAAAAATTTGAAACTGATTGTGGTAGCAATTTGCAATACAGCTTGATGTGATCGGTCTATGGAATGTTATCTGTAAGAGCTCTCACTAAAGTGATTGAAAAACAAAAACAAAAATTGATCATGAGAATTGACAGAAAGTTATGAATTGATTGTTTGAGTCAAAATAAAGGTTATTGTGCCAAAGAAAAGGGATTGTGGTGGTTTCCAGGGGCAGGAGGAGAAAGGAGGAATGGGGAAGTCATAATGGTTGGGCAAACAGGTTTGCAAACTTATTTGGCTTACTATCCCCAATTCCTTAAAGGAAAAAAAAAATCATTCGGTGCACCTCTAACAATTAAAAACTTCTGACAGTCCATGACCCAGGATAAAGTGTCTCACTCAAAACCTCACTGCCATCGAGTCTATTCCAGCTCAGAGACTCTACAGGACAGTGAGTTTTTAAGACTGTTACACTTCACAGGAGTAGAAGGCCTCAGCATTCTTCTTGGAGTTTTGAACTGTTGACCTTGGGATTAACAACCCGGCTCATAACCACTATGTCACCAGAGCTCCTAGGATAAAATGTAGGTACCTGCTTTGGCAGCCCCCATGAGTTGTTCCCTCACTCCCCAGGAGGGGCTACTGCCCGCTCTGGGGAACACTGGGGTACAGCTGGTAGACAGGTATTGCTTGGTGAAGGGGAAGACAATATCTGACACAAGGGAGATGAGAAAACGGGGGGCGGGGGGGGGAGGGGAAGGGCAGGGCAAGCTCTTGGGAGGGTAGGACGTTGTGACAGTGCAGAACAGAACAATGATGATCGGATCTGTGAAGCCCCACCCAATTCGCATAACAAGTTTGTTTTTTTCTCAAGTTATGCCCAAAGGGGTTTTAAACTTAAAGATGAACATGCAATGAAGATATTTCATTGGCAATGCTATGAGTTAAAGGGGGTTAAAAATAAGCATTTAAAAAGGTACTTCTTTGGTTAGAGATAATAGAAAACATTCAGGAGGCATGACCGGTGGCGGCTGAGTGTCTGCTGCACAGCAGTGTTGTCACCAAGCGGGCCAGGTGACACGACAGTGGTGGTGACCTGTACACATGGAACGTGCACAGATCACCCTTCAAAACAATAACTCCCTTTCACTGCGCCTCCAAAAGTCCCACCTGCAGACAGACACGACTAACATCTCGACGCATATACCACAGCTGAAATCGTTCCTGTAGCTTAGTAATGTATACTCACTTCTGACGGTATGGTTGATTCTAAAAATAACCCCAATACAATTGACATCTTCAAAAAAAAAATTGACATCTTCACTGCTTTAAAAAAGAGAAGAAAATCAACATTTCATTGATATGCTCTGCCCTCAAATATCAGCACGCATCATAACAGCAGTCCAGGAGCAGAGCCATGGGTAATCATTGGATTCCCCAGCCGTAAAACAAAGCTAGAAGGTAAATTAATCCCTGTTCTAACTTAGAGGAAGGGCACAGGCATGATATTCAAAGACCTCTTAGTCTGGTTACAGCAATGTCAGACTCGCATACACATTTATTTCCCCAAAGAATGACTAGACTCCAGGATTAGACTATCATTCAGGGGGTGTGTGTGTGTTATGAAAGAGAGAAAGTCAGCAAGGTGAAGCAGTAAACTCTGTTTATACTGCTCAGTTGGAACTTTAAACAATGAATTGATCTCTCTCCTAAATCAGCATTCTCACTCTTGGCCCTAACATCAATGCTGAGATGTTTTCCACAGTCCTGGCGTCTCCAACACTCATCAGCGCTGTGGTGGGAGTGGAGGTTGGGACGTCTCTTCTGAAGGAAGGCCACACGTGTTCACTATATACAAGTAATGAGCTGGCCAGTCTATAGTAGCAAGACATCTCTTCAACACAGAGTGAGACGTGCAGCTACAAAGAATTGGCTGGTCTCATGTGCCTGTGGACTGAACTGTGCTGTCCGAAAGCATCAATTGAATTCCTTTGCGTTGTCTGCAGATAAAGGTTTTCTTCTTTCTTGCTATGAATGAGGCTGCATGGTCCTAATCCTCAACACTTCTGAATTATAAAGGACAGAGCAGACAAGGAGACACACACCCTGAGGGGGGACAGAGGCCGCGGCTCTCAGGAGCTGCCCACCACAAGGAAGGCCCTTCCTTCCACTGGAGCCCTGGCCCTTGAATGCGAATGTCTACCTTCCTGAATGGTGGGAAAATAAACCCCTATCCACGTTTGTGGTAACAGCACTACGTGAGTAAGACAAATGTTATTTGTAAAAATAAACCATTTCTAAATTCCCTAAAACTGTCATTGCTCTATGGTGACATGAGTCGTGGGGCTGCCTCTGGACAGAAGATAGTGGCACCCATGGCGGCTGGTATGGAGGTCAACAGAATGTGAAGCTACCTGGGTCAGCTGGCCCAACCAAAGAGCTCCGACTTCCCTTCTTAACTTTCTCAAAGTAAGGTGGGATGGGAATAGGGAGAGGGGACAAGTCCAAGGTCCTCTGATTTCAGGTCCTTGTTCTGAATGCCACCCTGTTGCACTGCATGTGCCCTCAGAGGTAGGCTGAAAACCCGCCTTCCCCAACGAGGGCTGTTGGGGATTCTAACTCAGCACCCCATGAGACAGAGCACACCAGCCCCACGGGGTTTTCAACAGCCCCATGGGGGTTTTCTTGGCTGTAATCTTTTCAGAAGTGGATTGTTCTTCCAGGAAGCCCCTGGTGGATTCAAACCTTCCAGTGAGCAGCAGTTCAGTGCTCAACGGTTGCCCTGTCCAGCCTTTTCCCTTCAGAGATATCCATGTCCAGATGCTTGGAACCCATATTACCATATGATAGGCAGTTAGCTGATACTTTAAACGGCCATATGATTTCAGTTAAGGATTTGTAATGGGGAGATGACTTTGGATTACCTGGATAGCCACGAACTGCAACCAACAGAGTCCTGATAAGAGGAAGACAGAGGAAGAAGATAGGATCTCCTAGAAGCAGAGAAGGCAGTATGATCATGGAGGCAGAGACTGCAGTGATGTGGCCACAAGCCAAGGAATGGTAGCTGTCAACCACAGGAAAAGGTTTGGACTTGTTCTCGAGCATTTCGAGGGGGCACAACCCTTGACTTTGACCAGGGAGATGAATGTTGGACTTTGGACTCCAGAAAGGGGTGGTGGTTAATAAATTATAGCTAGTTAGGCTGCTATAAATTTGGGGCACTTTATTATAACAACTTTGGGAAATGGATACACCCTCCCTCTCCTGTGTGATCTTACACCATAGCAGACCTCCCCCTCCCCTGACTCCCATGTCTTTGTTCCTCAAATTCCACAGACCACAGGCTGTGTGGTAGACTTTTCCAGGAGGTTTAGGGACAGTAGCCAGTTGCACCCCCACCAAGCTACAGTGAAATATTTACCGAAAGATGACATCCTTACAGGAATTTTGGCTGTTGGTCACCAAGATCGTCTCACCTGCTGACCCAGAGTCCAGTCTATCCTCTGCTCCACCCTCCTGACTACTTTTCTTGGCTGGCACCACAAAAGCTCCCAGACTCCTCAGAGAGAGGGCATTGCAGACTCATTAACTCTTTGTTTGCCATTTCCTCAGAACCTCTCAACTCTTCAATGAGTTAATATGTGTTGAGCCTCAGCCTCCATGTTTGCACCCAGTAAGCACTCCAGATTAGCTATTCAGAAGAAAGACTTTTTTTTTCTCACCAAAACATGTTTGGAATGCTGAGATGGTTTATCTCGATGCGATGGCAGAGTGCATATTAGGTTGGATAAGCTCCCTTTTCTTTCTTTTTAAAATCATTTTATTGGGGGCTCGTACAACTCTTATCCCAATCCATCCATCCATCCATCCATCCATTGTGTCAAGCACATTTGTACATTCATTGCCCTCATCATTCTCAAAACATTTGGATAAGCTCCCTTTTCATAAGTGTTTCTCTAGACAAAGTAATGTGTTGCAATTGTTTCTTCAAGAAAATATTTGCCATGGGGGGGGGGGAATCAAACATAATCATTTAAAAATATTTTTTCTAGACCTGTTTTCAAATGGTGGGTCTGTTTTCACCAGTGCACCCTGAAACCCATTTAATGGGCTTAAATCAAGAGTTTTCAATCGGCAGGTTTTAAAGTTGCATAAAACGCGATAGAAAGATGATTGGGATGCACTGTTCATGAAAAGGATAAATGTGGTTTATTAGAAATTTAGAGTCTAGGCTGTGTGTGTGTATGTGTAAATGCTTGTATATGAGTAATAAGTTGCAAGGAAATATGTATTTCTTTCAGCAGGTTATAGTCAAAAAAGTATCAAAGCCCTGATTGCAAAGGACATTTCACTAAAAACCTTGATGGCACCCTGGGGTTTCTAGGGACAGCTACTCTCTGGGATCAGAGGAACTAGATGGTACCCGTCTATCACCAACAACTACTCCGACCAGGAATGCAATAGATCATGCAGGAATGAGGGGAAAATGGAAAACAGACCTCAAATTCCTGTGAAAGGCCAGACATGCTGGACCAGTAGGCACCGGAGGATATCCCTAGACTATGGTTCTGT